>JABUQX010074325.1:50000-62500 GCA_015478945.1 Trachelipus rathkii | reverse complement strand
TATCCCAATTATAATCACAATTGCAACTAAAATTACAATAATTGCAGTACAATTATAATAAGCTAACAACCTGCTTACTACATAAAAATAAATACTAATAGTAATAGTGATACTTAATAATAATAATAATAATAATAATTAATAATAATAATAATAATAATAATTAATATAATAATTAATAATAATAATAATATAATAATAGATAATAATAATAATAATAATAAATAATAATAATAATAAATTAAAATAATAATATAATAATCAATAATAATAAGAATTATTATAATTAATAATAATAATAATAATAATAAGTAATAATAATTAATAATTAATAATAATAATAATAACCAATCAATAATATAATAATAATAATAATAATTAATATATATAATAATAATAATAATGATAAAATAATATAATATAATAAATAATCATAATAATTAATGACTAAAAAATAAAAGTAATTAATAATAATATAATAATTAATAATACTCATAATAATAATAATAATAAGTATTAATAAATAATAATAATAATAATAATGAATAATAATTATAATAATAATAATAAATAATGTGTGTGTGATAACCAATCTAGGAACAGGAAACACCCATATTCACATCATAACATCTTGCAACCTTACCTACTCAATTTACCTATTAACGAGAAACTTTACAGGTTAAATTTATTTAAGACCAAAACACTTGTAATCGCGTTATAAAGATTAAATCCTCCAAAATTGTCCCACCTGATCTCGTAAACACCCTTATATATATAATAGCTTATAATATATATTATTCTATATAATATATATATATTATATATATACTATTCATTATATTTATATATAATATATATATATATATATACTATATATATATTATCTTAATATATTATATATATATAATATATAGTATATATATTTAAAATAATATATATATATATATATAATATTATATATATTATATATATATAGATATATATTTATAATATATATATATATACTAGTATATATATATATATAGGCCAGCATAGTTACCTCCCATAGGCTCCCTTCAGGGGTGCATGCCCATAAAGAATAAGGAAAATACTGTAGACAGATCAAATTTGGATCTGCATTACAGGAGGAAGGAGTAGGAAGTCGGGCCGGAGTAGAGGGACCCCCTCCGGAGGGGACGGGTGGTTCCCGCCTGAAAAAAAGAAGAAATTGACGAAATACAAAGAGAAGTGGAGAAAGGAGACGGATTCGTAGTCAGAGAAGAAGAGAGTTGGAGAAAAACCATAAGTTGACGCGAAGGTAGTCTGAGTCAGTGTTCTTAAAACCTTACTAAAACCAGTGTTGTATATTAATATCAACATGATATTATAGCTATCCTACAAAATTAAACCTACCTCCAATTATTTTTCGTTTAGTAAATAAAAACAACCGTATAGTACTTAAAATTTCCTTGGATAATATTTCCAGCAAATATGGAGTAAATATTTTTTCACTGGTTAGTCAAAATAACATACAAAATAGTAATTGTAACAATTACTAAGTAGTCGCCTAATTTATTAAATCGGGTTTTATAATTACTACGATATCGGTGTTGTTTGTAAATGTTATGTAGTAGAATTTACCACTATTAGGGTTACAGAATGTTAACCACTTTCGGAAAAATATTTAAACTACTAAAAAAGTCAAACCTACTCCATATGAAAGTTCATTAAACAACTCAATAAATAGTAAAAATTTAACCAGGTAAATTCGTAACATAAACTACCGGGTAGTAAAATGTACTAAAAAATAGTTAAATACTGCTTACTACTTCTAGTAGTTAAAAATTTTACTACTAATTTCTCTAAGTGTGTATATATATATATATATAATATATTTATATATAATATATATATAGTTATATAATAAATATATATAGTATATATTATTTTAAGATCTTTTAAAATTTAACTTATAAAAATTTTATTAAACTTAAAATTTTTATAAATTTATTATCTATATATAATATGTATATATACTATATATATATATATATATATATATTATATATATATATATATAATATATATAATATATATATAGTGTATATATTATATTAATAATAATATATATTATTTAATTATATTTATATATAATATATCTATATATATATAAAACTAAGAAGTTACCGCATGATATCTCGAAAACTAGATAGGTACAAAAAAAACTGATAACATATATGGATCGCGTGTGAAATTTGTATGTACACTGAAAAAAAATTTTACATTTTTTTTATGTTTTTTTTTATACTCCAAAACTCGATAGTAGAAGCAAAACTAATAACATATATTGGAATCGCGTATCAAATTCTTTTAGGGGGTCGCAGCGCGGAGGGACAGAGGGGGGGACGTTTTCATTACCCGTAGGCGGAGCGGGCGGAGGAAACACGCGCACACCAACATTACAAAGAGCGGGGGTTCGGAGGACCTCCCCGGAGGGAGGGGGAAATAGTCCTACCCCGTCGCTCCCCCAGGAAGGCGAGAGACCGACTCTTTGCATCCTTTGCGGTTTACCCGGGCAGGTATTCTTTTTAGTAAAAAAAAAAAACATTTTTCACACAGTTTATTTCATTACGCTGATTTCTAAATATGTTATTCAGTTTTCTGTATTTGTACCTATCGTATTGTGCGAAATCATAAAAATAAACAAAATAAAAACATAAAAATTTTTTTACTTGCATTTTCCATTCAAATTTCATACGCTGATTACATTTAGTTTGAAACATCGTCTTGGTACTATTCTTTAGTTTTCGAATCGGTAGTGTCTTTAAAGTTTTCCCTATATATATATAATATAATATATACTATATATATATATGTATAATATATTATATAATATATACTATATGATATATTGGATCACGTTATGAGACCCGAGGTCGAGAATTTGAGCTTCATCACTCACGATCGGCTAAAAAGACTGCATGAAATATCTATCGCCTAAATTATGGAAAGATTTATTATTTTATCAATTTATTAGTATTATTATTTTATTTCAATACTGATATCAACGTTGGAACTCCCATACATTAACTTTGATCAGTTATTGCGAATTCTATGCTAAAATTATTTATAAACTTAGCATTAGTTATTTATTTAAAATATTGTAATTTTATTCGGTAATCTGGATACCGTCGAGTTTTATATATATAATGCAAAGTTATGTATGGGGCTTTTTGCCTAATCACTCGTGCTAATAATATCTATTAAAATATTATATTATCTTTTCATCAGAAGCTCACTTCGTTCACCTTGTAATACTTTCTTCAAAATTGAATCGTTAGAACTTATTAGGAAAAGATCTTTATCTTACTAAACAGTGAGATTATTATTCCCCTAGACAGCAGAATTAGATCTTTATTTACAAGAACCCGCAAGAAGTCATCGGCCCTTCTTGACAAATTGGTTGGCCTGTCCGAAAAGTTCTACTTTCTCCTGACTCTTTGTATAGTTATTCTGCACGATGGACTTACAAGCCATATTTCAAATAGCCAAGGATCTTGGCCTTAAGAACGAAGAAGCTGCAGAGCTCATCAAAAGAGAAGAAGAAATTCAAGCTAAGAAAGACGAAGATGAACGTAAAGCTATACTCCTTGAAAAGGAAATAGAAGAAGCCGAACGTGTTTGGGCAGAAGCCGAGCGTATAAGAAGTCATGAACTGGATTGTATGAGACTTCAAACGCAAATACAACCACCCGTAGTAAACAACGGCTGCAATGGTTACCTCAAGGCTAAAGTTCCTAATCTAGCGCCATTCAACGAGGCTACTGACGAAATGGATGCCTATATTGAAAGATTTGAGTATTATGCTACAGCCTCTAAATGGGATGCCGACATGTGGTCATTTTATTTAAGTTCATTCCTTACTGGACGCGCCCTGTCCGTATTTAATAACCTCCCATCCGAAGATACGACTAACTTTGCTAACCTCAAGCAAGCACTATTAACTCAATATAATCATACGGAGGAGGATTATCGAATTAAACTTAGGGCCGCAAAACCGCAGGAAGATGAAACTCCTCTTCGGGAAAGTGGACTCTCAGACTTGGATTCATTAGCGTCTCGCACTGACGAATATTTCCAGGCGAGAGGAAGTAAATTAAGTCTCGAACAGAACGATGTCGATAACATTATTTCAGCCCCCCTTAATGATGAGGGCAAAGGAATCACAAGTCAAGACGAGAGCCAACAGTTTTATTCTAAGACCTGCAGAGATTGCGGAGAGAGGGGTCATGACCATGAGACCTGTTCTTCATCCCGAGACGGAGACGGCAATCTCAAACAAAAAGATGGCAGAAACTGCAATCACGATAAAACGTGGAATTTAAGACGTCAGGGCCTCAGCCAAATTGAAAATGCTGCGATACAAATTACCACCCATCCCCAGGATAAAGTTACCGCTTCCTGTTGTTTAATCAACGAAGAGATCGAGACGCCATTTTATACAGGAGAGGTAGAAGCACTCTGTTTGGATGACGCACTGTATGATCTAACGATTGGAAACATCGAAGGTACCCTTGGACCCGAAGTCATCGACGTTGAAACAAAGGTAGCGGTGGACTCTAAAGATGCTACTAGCAATGATTATGGGAATGAGATGACCAGTGTCAGGAGTATCCAGGGAGACGACCCTGTTATTTGTAACAATGACGAGTCGGAAAGGCCGCCTGCGCCTTAAACGAGGTGAATCGACAATCCGAACCCATCGGAAGTAGTTTACTTAGATCAAGCACTGATGAAACAAATCCAGATGCTTGTAGCAGGAATGACTCCGCCTTATATCCTTATAATCTTTTTATGACTTTGCTTAAGATTTTCCCAGAAATTAAGGACAAGTTTCTAAAATGGATTGAAAACTGTTTAGAATCAAACTCAGGCAGAGCCGGCATCTGGCATATTCAAAGTGAAGAAAATCGAAACTTAGCTTATGTGTCAGATAGCTTTATTTTAAATCTGGGTGCAGTCATGCTCAAATTGGCCTCTCCATTTTCTTCAGTGTCAGATGATGTGAAGAATTTAAAAGTCTTAAAAGTGGATCCTTTTTATTGTAGTTCATATGTAGCAAAGCGTCGAAATGAAATAAAGGGTGTTTATTCTGGCAATCTTTCTAAGCAAACCACTTTTGTACCAATTAATGAGGAAAGAAACTTTGAACATAATTGTGAAAACATTCCAGAACTTTTCTCTTTTACCACTACTTGTTTTTACCTAACTCACAGAGCTTTACATTTGGGTATACAGGTTCTCTACCAGAAGTTATTTAAAATGTCTCAAGAGTTAGGTCGCCTTCAACACGAATATCAGGAAGTTTCTGGGCAAGGCTCTCCTGCTACTGAAATGATGCGTAAATACATGGAGAAGAGAACCAGTATTTTTCTTGTATACAGGGCAGCAGGCTTTGAACTTTCACTTGTTGATGATGTTTTACAGTTTTTGGCCGCGACATCATTGTGGCTTGCACAGGTTGCCTTGACCTCCGGTGACGAACGTTTGTCCCCTGAGCTAAGAGAAATTTATCTGTTAGATTTGTCTGACGACAAACATTCAAAATCACTCGTGCAATTCGTTCCCGAATTTATCGTTGAAAATCTAGTTGAAGGAATCATAGCGGTAAAACGTTATATGGCTGAAGCTTTTACCCTAAGTGGAGAACCCTATATAAAATACTTCATGAACTTCATTATTTCTTTCATGGGTTCTCCTCAATGGATGAACAACCCTCATCTGCGAGCACACTTGGCGGAATGTCTTGAGACTTTAATGCTAAGTGGAAAGGATAATGTTGGATTGGTTTCTGACGTTAGGGAGAGATTGTTTATTGAACATCCTTTGTCTTCACATTTGGTGACTGCCATTATTCATGTGTTCGTAAGCATTGAGATGACATGTCAAAGCGTTGCATTTAAAGAAAAATTAAACATAGGACGCGAAATGGGAAACCCGTCAATGTGGTTAAGACCAATGCCACAGCACAAACGTCGTAGAAAAGACGAGGAGTTCATCTTGCGGTCCGATTGTTGTCCACCCGAGGAAAGACCCACGAATTCCAGAATAATGATGTGTAGTGTGAAGCTTATTCTCCAGTTCAAGAATGAAGATGGTAACGTGATAGTTGGCTTCAAATGGATCGTTCAAGGTACGACATAGAAGTGGCCAAGAAGCGAATTGGTTCCATGCCCAGAGCTTTAGAAGGGAGTGTGTTCACGGTTATGAGAACGCCGAGGTAGAGAATTTGAGCTTCATCACTCAAGATCGGCTAAAATGACTGCATCAAATATCTCTATCGTCTAAATTAATGGAGGAGAGAGTTTTATTATTTTATTCAATATATTTTTAGTATTATTATTTTAAATATTCAAATCTAATCTATGTTTGCTAGTATAGCTTCTATAAAAAGCGATCAGGCTATTCAAACTTTCTATTGTTAAAATCAATTATTAAACCTTAGCATTAGTTATTTATTTAAATATTGTATTTTAATACGGTAATCTGGATACCGTCTAGTTATATATTATATAATATGCAAAGTTATGTATGGGGCTTTTTGCCTAATCACTCGTGCTTTTAATATACTATTTAAAAAATTATTTTTAGTACTTTGTCTTTTCATCAGAAGCTCACCCTTCATTCGCCTTGTAATACTTTTCTTCAGAATTGAATCGTTAGAACTTATAAGGAATAGATCTTCTTCTCGCTAAACAAGTGGGGGGGAGGGTTTTTATTTAAAATCTTTCCCCCCTAAAGAAACAAACCCAGAAAATTAAAAGATCATTATTTACAAGAACCCGCAAGAAGCAATCGCCCTTCTGACAATATATATATAATATATATATATACTATCATATATATATATAGTATATATATATATATATATATAATATATATATAATATTATATTATTATAATATATATATATATTATAGTATATTATATTTTTTGCACCCCTTTAAATGAAATCCTGCTACGCCCATGTATATATATATATAACTGTATAAGGCGGTGAAGTGCCAAAAATTTCCCCTGTTTTCATGTCAACATAGCGTGATAGCATCTTTCGACGACACAACTTCCGTTATTCCTTCTGTTAAAGCTGAACTCTTCGCTTAAAACCCTTTGCCTCTAATCCCACCCTACACGATTTCGGTGCTATTCCTCCTCCATCCTCCAACTTATTTATTCCTAATATTGTAATTTCTTCAATAGATGTTATTTCTGCTCTCTCTCTCTCTCTCTCTCTCTCTCTTCTCTCTCTCTCTCTCTCTCTCTCTCTTTCTCTCTCTCTTCTCCTCTCCTCTCCTCTCTCTCTCGTCTTTGAGCTTAATACTAAGAAGGCCCATGGTGCTCATGGTATTTCTCCTGTTGGTCTCAAAACTTGCGCTCCCGATTTTGCACCCTTCTATGGTAAGCTATTTCGTGTTTGTCATTCTACTTCAACCATCCCTTCCTTCTGAATACGTGCACTCGGTCAGCCAGTGCTGAAAAAAGGGGACCTCTTTCAACCCTCAATCTATCGTCCTATTGCTTTAACCTCTGTTCTTTTTTTCTAAGGTTTTCGAATCTGTCGTTAACAGGAAAATTTGGAAACATCTCAATTCTTTTAAACACTGATCGCCAGTATGGCTTTCAAAATAAACGCTGTACTGGTGATCTTTCTTCTCCTCTTTCTGATTCTTGGCCTTACGCCCTTCTGCATTTTGGTGAGTCTTTCGGTCTGGCGCATCTAGACATTTACCGGTCTGATACAAAGCTTTGATTTGTAAACTTTTCTCTAAACTGATCTATTTCTTTATTTCTGATTTGCTTTCCGATCGTTCTGTAGCAGTTGTTATAGACGGCATCCGTTTATTCCTTAAATCTATAAATAGTGGTGTTCCTCAGGGTTTCTATACTATCTCCACCTCTCTCTTTTCTGCTTTTCATTAATGACCTTTTCTCTATTACCTCATATCACCTATCCGTTCCTATGCTGACGACTCTACCCCTTCATTATTCCTTTCAATTTGAAAAATGTCCCCCCCAACAGCAATTAGCTTGTTATTGAAGGGCAGTCTTAGAGTAACTAACCTATGACCTTTTTCTAATTTTTAATTGCGTCAGTGAGAACGAAGTTGTTTCTACTATTTCTGCTTATCTCTGTATGGCTGGAATAGTATTCTACATCAACAACGGGCATCTTGTTCGCGCAAAACACGAAGCAATTCAAACCGACCATTCGATCTCTCCCCTCTAAATAATTTTGGTGTTTCTTTAACCCATGGTCTTAATTGAAGGATCACATAACTTCTCTTTCTAAACAAGCTTTTAATAGGTTAAGTGTTTTGAGGCGCCTTCAGAATTTCTCCATTTGCTTTCTCTTGATAGGAGCGTCGTTCGCTCCTGTAAGATATATGCCTCACACATCTGGGGTGGTCCATTCACACAGTCTCCTTGAAAAGGTGGAGTTTAGAACTTTTTGCCATATCAACTCCCCCTACTTCCACTAACTCTCTCTCTCTCTCTCTCTCTCTCTCTCTCTCTCTCTTCTCTCCTCTCCCCCCCCTCCTTCCCTCTCCCTCTCTCTCTCTCTCTCTCTCTCTTCTCTCTCTTCTCTGCCCCTCCAATTGTTGAGTCACTCTCCTTATTCAATCTCTATTACAATGGTCACTTCTCTTCTGAACTCTCCAGTTGCATACTTCCTCCATTGAGAAAGGTTCGTGAGACACTCCTTTCTACACAGTCTCATCCTTCCTCTATTCAATTTTCTCTAACCCAGACTCTAACAGCTATGCTTCAATCTAACATGTATTTTACTGTAGAAGCTGAAAACGCTCTTTTATCAATTACCCAACTGACCTTGACTTGCACACTTTCAAATGCCGTGTATCCGGGCATATCTTCCTTAAAAATTGACTCTGATTTGGAAACTTACCTCAATTCTGGAGGAATTTGGTAGAAGAAGAAGAAGAAGAAGAAGAAGAAGAAGAAGAAGAAGAAGAAGAAGAAGAAGAAGAAGAAGGAAGAAGAAGAAGAAGCAAGAAGAAAGAAGAGAAGAAGAAGAAGAATAAGAATAAGAATAAGAAGAAGAAGAAGAAGAAGAAGAAGAAGAAGAAGAAGAAGAAGAAGAAGAAGAAGAAGAAGAAGAAGAAGAAGAAGAAGAAGAAGAAGAAGAAGAAGAAGAAGAAGAGAAGAAGAAGGAAGAAGAAGAAGAAGAAGAAGAAGAATAAGAATAAGAATAAGAATAAGAATAAGAATAAGAATAAGAATAAGAAGAAGAAGAAGAAGAAGAAGAAGAAGAAGAAGAAGAAGAAGAAGAAGAAGAAGAAGAAGAAGAAGGCTTCATTCACTGTAAAAATACAAATGAAATTTATTTAAAAATAATTTACCTTCCACTTGTCATTAGTAAAACTCTCTGATCAAGGATAAGGCATCCATCACCATTCTTTGCAACTTTTTAAATTTAAGCAATTTAACTGTTCATCAGAGAGGTTTCAGAAAATTACATTCAGATCTCATACAACGTAGTTTTGTTCAAATTATCAGTGCAAATTGTTTTGAATCCCTTAAATTCCAGTACAAATCGAACTGTATGGGAATGGAAGCGTTTATGTTGAATGGGCTGTGAATGAACAAATGAAATTTCATTCGGATGCGTTGGAAATCTTATTAATGTTGTGGGGGTATTGCAAAGATGTATATACACCACGCAGCATAATTTTAAATTGCAAAAATCTTCTACAAGTGATACATACACTCCCGAACCTTTAATTCGAACCACAGTTAGTCTGTTGAAAAATAACAAATAGTCCGGTAAAGTTTAAACATTTTAAAATTTTGTTGCTCAGTATAGAAAACCCCATTGAGCCTTTTGTGATATTTTCCTCGGCAATGACTTGACTATCAATCCAATTGAAAGGTTTTGAAACCGTTGGATAAAGTTTTCATTTATTTTATATTTCCTTATTATTTATTTTACTTTTCATTATATTTTTTACATACACAAAGAAATAGTATTTTCGTCATCATTTAAAAAGAAATTAGGAACATTAAAGATTCCGATATATCCATAAAAAAGTACTCCTGAATGGAAGCCTGCAATAGCAATTGGTTCCAAAATCGGAGGTTCAAGATCCCCTTTCGTGGATTATCATTTCTTTGATCACTTTCTTTTTCAAACCGAAAGAGAGGCTGAACATTCCTTCTGTATTAAAAAATAGACTTTAAAGCATACAAAATGCCATTACAAGACTTGCCGATAGCATGCAGTTACATTACCATGATAGTAACTGCTATGGCGCTCCTATTTTTAATTATTATTTTACATATACCAGATACAGGATTCTATCATACAAGTATATTAATACTGTCACTTCCTTACGTATCGCAAACATGTACACTAATATGTGCACACATAAACAAATATAATAGAAGCACTCGCGCAATTCTACCATATGAATTTAAATTACATACTTATACGAACCAAATTGTAAGAAAACTCCTAGCACAGAAACTCATTATCAAGTATGTAAGAAAAACACAATAATATTCGTATTGCGTGCATATTGATCACGGAAGGAAACTATTACAATAATATTGATATTTGATTAAAATTTCTTTTCTCTCCCCCATCACATATTTCACCCCAACCCTCTCTGAAATGAACATTTAAAATGAGCAAATATTTTTGTAATCATGTGAAATCCATTCTCTTTCTTCTCTTCCATTTTCCGTATTTAATCTTAAAATTCATTAAAAAAAAATTTATATATATATATATATATATATATATATATATATATATATATATATATATATATATATAATATTATATATCCTATGTAGAATATAAATCCATATTTTTCTATTATATATATATATATATATATATATATGGACATTTATAAGTGGTTGACTCCGTTAATATTAGCGTTAGGTAATTTAGTGTTTAAGTGTTGGATTAGCGTTAAGTTTGGTTAGGTTAGGTTAGGTTAAGTTAAAGTTAAGTTAGGTTAGGTTAAGTTACCCAAAAATTTAATGTATTTCCCAAAAATTATTAAAATAACGATACAATAATTATTGATTTTCGCTCCTGGAGCAACCACTTATAAAATAGCCTATATATATATTAATATATATATTATATATATATATATATAATATATATATTAAATATATATATATTATATATATATATATATATATATTTATATTACATATATACTATATATATATATATATATATATAAATATATATATATATATATATATATATATATATATATATATATATATATATATATATATATATATATATATATATATATTGAAGGGGTGCGAGTAGGTAAATTTTTTCTGTCTCCGGCCCGCTCCGCTCCGCTCCATTATTTTCAATTACTCGGCTCCGGCTCCATTCATTTGACTGAGTAAAATCCGAAGAATGTGCGGCTCCAGCTTTAAAATTGCCCAGCGGCTCCGACTCCGGCTCAAATTTATAATTCCTTCCCCATTTACACTTATAAAATCATTAATTCTCTCGTACAAAACTTTTAGGGTATGATAAAAATGAATGTTTATAAATGACATTTTTATTAACTTAGAATAAAAAACAAAATATTTTATAGAAAATAAGATTTTTTAAGAAATTCAAAAGAAAAAAAGAGTAATTCACTTTCTTCCTAAATTTTAATATAATTCCTCTTTGAACCGCCTGTACATTTACGTAATATAATTTTAATAAAAATTATTTTTATTTATTTTTAAACTCATAAAAAATTATAATTCACTTTCTTCCTAAATTTTAAAATAATTTCTCTTTGAACTGCCTGAACATATGTAATATAAATTTATTCAAAACAATTGTTTATTAAAAATAAAACTTCTTCAATAAAATCCTCCTTTAACGATGTCCTTAGATCCGATTTTATTATTTTTAAAGCAGAAAATACGCTCTCAACATTCACTTGACTAGGAGGCAAAGCTGTAATTGTGTAAGCCGCATCTTACAAAATTATAGGATAGAAAGGGATTGCTTCTTTAACTGTTAACTTTGATTTCCGGTTGATTTTCAATATTACATATAATACTTATGGAATTCTACTTTTTATTTTTCTAGAGGAATTTTTTACATTCAAGGTGTTTTAATGGTAGATTGTCTTTTTTTCAACGGCTTTTCTACATCCTCAATTGGTCCCATTGTTTGTCAAATTTGACTTCATCTTCACCTGACAAGATACCACAAGGGAGGATTCCTGAAAGTGCTGAACTATCTGACTCCCATCCAGATTTCTGTTCGATGGCGTTATTCATTTTACGTCCAGGTTCATAAAGGACATTCCTTGCTTTTAATATCAGATCTTCAGTTCTGAGGAAGATTCTGAGCTGTGAATCAACAAAGAAGGTGGACAAAAATATTTTGTTTTCAGTTAATATTCTTTTCCTTTTTTCCATGGAATTTTTTATGTCATTTGCTAAAAGCACTTGTCTATAAA
>JABUQX010074325.1:35000-42500 GCA_015478945.1 Trachelipus rathkii | reverse complement strand
GTTAATAAAAATTCTTTATAAACATTCATTTTTTATCATACCTAAAAGTTTTTGTTACGAGAGGATTAATGATTTTATAAGTGTAAAAATGCGGGAAGTAAGTATAAATTTGAGCCGGAGTCGGAGCCGCTGGCAATTTTAAAATGCTGGAGCCATGGAATCGGAGCCGGGTAATTTGAAAATGATGGAGCCGGAGGCGGAGTGGTATTCTTAAAATGATGGAGCCGGAGTCGGATCCGCAAGATGGAGCCGGAAAAAATTTATCGGCGTCAAGATCCAAAAATAGTCATCTATATATAATAATATAATATATATATATTAATATATATAATATATATTATATATATATAATATATATATATATTATATATATAATATTATATATATATATTTATAATATTATATATATATATAAATATATATATATATATAATATATATATATATATATTATATAATATTGTATTATTATATATTATATATATAGGCTTATTATAAATGGTTGACTCCAGGAGCGAAAATCAATAAATTAATGTATCGTTATTTAATAATTTTAGGGTAAATACATTAAATTTTGGGTAACCTTAACCTAACCTTAAACTTAACTTAACCAACCTAAGCCTTAACTAACCTAACCAACCTACCAAACTTAAACCTAAATTAACCTAAACCTAATATTATACGGGAGTCAACCACTTAAATTGCCAATATATATATAAATATATATATATATATATATATAATATATATATATATATATATATATATATTAATAATATATATATATATTTAATATATTATATATATATATATATAATATATATATATAATAAAGAATCTTTTTAGAGATTTTAATATTAAAAAACGGGAAATGGAAGTGAGAAGAAGAGGATGGATTTCACATTGATTACAAAAATATTTGCTCATTTAATGTTCATTTCAGGAGAGGGTTTTGGAGTGTAAATATGTGAGGGGAGAGAGAAGAAATTTTAATTCAAATATCAATATTGGTTAATTAAGTTTCCTTCCGTGATCAATATGCACGCAATACGAAATATTTATGTGTGTTTTCCTTACATACTTGATAATTAGTTTTTTGCTAGGCAGTTTTCTTACAATATTGGTTCGTTATAAAGTATTTAATTAAAATCATGTGGTAGTATGCGCGAGTGCTTTCTATTTATTTTTTTATGTGTGCACAGTATAGTTTACATATGTACGATACCGTAAAGAAGTGACAGTATTAATATACTTGTATGATAGAGTCATGCCATCTGGGGTTATATATAAAATAATAATTTAAAACAGCGACGCCATAGCAGTTACTATCATGCTAATGTAACTGCATGCTATCAGTAAGTCTTGTAATGACATTTTGTATGCTAAAGTCTATTTTCTAACACAGAAGGAATATTCAGCCTCTCTTTCGGTTTGAAAAAGAAAGTGATCAAAGAAATGATAATCCACGAAAAGGGATCTTGAACCTCCGATTTTGGAACCAATTGCTATTGCAGGCTTCCATTTCAAGGAGACTTTTTTATGGATATATCGGAATTCTTTGAATGTTCCTTAATTTCTTTTTAAATGATGACGAAAATACTATTTCTTCGTGTATGTAAAAAAATAAAATGAAAAATAAAATAAATAATAAGGAAATATAAAATAAATGAAAACTTTATCCAACGGTTTCAAAACCTTCCAATTGGATTGATAGTCAAGTCATGGTCGAGGAAAAAATAACTAAAGGCTCAATGGGGTTTTCTACTGAGCAACAAAATTTTAAAATGTTTCAACTTTAGCGGACTATTTATTATTTTTCAACAGACTAACGGGGGTTCGAACTAAAGATACGGGAGTGGCCCCTCGAGCTATGAGTGTGCCTGGAATATAAATTTGTGGAGGTAGCTCATGGTCACAAATTTGGAATGGCACTATAAAGTATCACTTGTAGAAGATTTTACAATTTAAAATTATGCTGCGTGGTGTATATATATCTTTGCAATACCCACACATCATTAATAAGATAGCCAAGGCATCCGAATTAAATTTCATTTGTCAATTCATAGCCCATTCAACATAAACGCTTCCATTCCCATACAGTGCGATTTGTACTGGAATTTAAGAGATTCAAAACCATTTGCACTGATAATTTGAACAAAACTTCGTTGTATGAGATCTGATTGTAATTTTCTAAAACCTCTCTGATGAACAGTTAAATTGCTTAAATTTAAAAATGTTGCAAAGAATAGTGGTAGATGCCTCATTTTTAATCAGAGTTTCGCTAATGAAAAGTGGAAGGTAAATTAATTATAAATAAATTTCATTTCTATTTGTACAGTGAATGAAGCTTTTTATTAATGTTTTTTCTTCTTCTTCTTCTTCTTCTTCTTCTTCTTCTTCTTCTTCTTCTTCTTCTTCTTCTTCTTTTTCTACCAAATCACAGAATTGAGGTAAGTTTCCAAATCAGAGCCAATTTAAAGGAAGATATGCCCAGATACACGGCATTTGAAAGTGTGTAAGTCAAAGCCAGTTGAGGAAATTGATAAAGGAAGCGTTTTCCAGGCTCTACCAGTAAAATACATGTTAGATTGAGCATAGCTGTTAAGTCTGGGGTTAGAGAATTGAATAGAGGAAAGATGAGACTGTGTAGAAAGAAGTGTCTCACGAACCTTTCTCAGTAGAGGAAGTACGTAACTGGAGAGTTCAGAACAGTGTCCATTGTAATAGCGATGGAATAAGGAGAGTGACTCAACAATTGGAGGGGCAGAGAGAGAATGAGAGAGTTAGTGAAAGCAGGGGAGTTAATAGGACAAAAAGTTCTAAACTCCACCTTTTCAAGGAGACTGTGTGAATGGACCACCCCAGATGTATGAGGCATATATCTTACAGGAGCGAACAACGCTCCTATCAAGAGAAAGCAACTGGAGAAATTCTGAAGGCGCCTCAAAACACTTAACCTATTAAAAGCTTGTTTAGAAAGAGAAGTTATGTGATCCTTCCAATTAAGACCACAAGAAAAAGAAACACCAAAATATTAAGAACAGACGAAGGTCTGAATTGTGTTTTTGCGAACAAGATGCCATTGTTGTAGTGGAAGATTATGTCTATAGAAAGATGAAGGAAATGAGTTTTTTTTAAAAAACAACTTCGTTCTCAATGACGCAATTAAAAATTAGAAGAATGGTCAGAGGTTAGCTACTCTAAAACTGCGTTTAAAATCACTTATGTTTTCTATCTCTCCAAAATGAAAGGAATAATTAGCTTCAGTATAGAAACGGATAGGTGATATGAGGTAATAGAGAAAGGTCATTAATGAAAAGCAGAAAGAGAGAGTTGGAGATAGTACAGAAACCCTGAGGAACACCACTATTTATAGATTTAAGGAATAAACGGTGGCCGTCTATAACAACTGCTACAGAACGATCGGAAAGGAAATCAGAGAGAAAGAAATAGATCAGTTTAGAGAAAGGTTTACAAATCAAAGCTTTGTGTCAGACAGGTATATGTCTAGCAGCGCCAGACCGAAAGACTCACCAAAATGCAGAATAGCGTAAGACCAAGAATTAGAAAGAGGAGAAGAAAGATCACCAGTACAGAGCTTCTTTCGAAAGCCATAATGGCGATCAGTGATTAAAACAATTGAGATGCTTCCAAATCTTCTGTTAACGATAGATTCGAAAACCTCAGAAAGAACAGAGGTTAAAGCAATAGGACGATAGTTTGAGGGTTGAAAGAGGTCCCTTTTTTCACCAATGGCTGAACGAGTGCACGTATCCAGAAGGAAGGGATGGTCGAAGTAGAATGACAAACACGAAATAGCTTACCATGGCAGGGTGCAAGATCGGAAGCGCAAGTTTTGAGACCAACAGGAGAAATATCATCAGTACCATACGCCTTCTTAGTATTAAGCTGAAGAGAAAGAGAAGAGAGAGAGAGAAGAGAGAGAGAGGAGAGAGAGAGAGAGAGAGAGAGAGAAGAGAGAGAGAAGAGAGAGAGAGAGAGAGAAGATAGGAGAAGAGAGAGAGAGAGAGAGCAGAAGGAAATAAACATCTTTTAAAAATTACAATTTAGGAATAAATGAAGTTGAAGGGATTGAGAAGGATGTAAATAGGCACCGAAATCGTCTATGGTTGGAATTATAGAGGCAAAGGTTTAAGCGAAGAGTTCAGCTTTAACAGAAGGAATAACGGAAGTTGTGTCGTCGGAAGATGCTATGACGTTATGACTAAACATGAAAACAAGTTAAAAAGCTTTGGCAGTTCCACTGCCTTAACAGTATATATAAATATATATAATTATTATATATAGATATATATATATATTATATATATATATATTATATATATATATAAATTATATAATTATATATAATATATATATATATTATATATTTATTTATATATAATATATTATATACATATTTATATATATAAGGCGGAGAATGCAATAAAATTAAAATAAAATTTGCATTATACAATTATACAATATCAGCGAACTATTGAGATCATTTGTTAAATGTTAAAAGTACATCCAAATTTTTATTTAACAAGTAAAAGTAACCATTGAATATCCATTTTCTTTTAATCCATTTTCTTTTTCTGAAATCGGTAGCTTATATATATATATAAATATATCTATATTATATATATTATATATATAAATATAATATATAATATATATTATATAATATATAATATATATAATATATATATATATTTATATTTATATATAATATAATATATACAAAGGTTGCATTAACGCGTTAAAACGTTAATCCGTTAATTAACTCGTTAATTATTTCGTTAACTTTTAACGCTTTCGTTAATTCGAAAAGAGTAACGAAAACTATTAACGAGTTACATTTTTGAATTAACGTTAACGAGTTAAATTTTCCCCTACTCCGTTAACCGTTACCTTATTTTACGAGTTTATAAATATTTTTTATCAGATTTTAAATTGTATTTGATTTATATATATATATAAACTTTTTCTTTTCAAAATTTCCTAAAACGCTCCTCTTGTGGCTCAAAATGTGATTATTTTACACGTTATTATCCGTTTAGTAAATTTAACATTTTTTTTTATGCGGCATTCTTCATTTCTTATTGTTCGATGAGAAAAAAAAGATATGGCTGTTGCCCGTTCAGTGAGGTCAACTTCTTTCGATCTTACTGTGACTTGCTTCTCTTTTGTGACTACTTGAAAAGATATTAAGTAGGTCTAATAAGCGTTTGTAATTGTATAAAACATTAATACATACTTTGTATTAAACTGCAAGTTGGTAATATCCCATTATTTTTACAGAATATACTATTAAATATTAATTAAGGTATTTACGCTGGAAAGTATTGAAGTGGAATTATATATATATATACTTTAAATTATTTATTATATTATATATATATATATATATATATATAATATAATAATAATATATATATATATACTATATAATATATATATAATTATATATATATATATATATATATATATATAAATTTTATTAAAATATTTGAATATCTGCAATCATAATATAAAGAAAATAACAATTATTCTATCTACTATTTTGAAGACGGTTAACGTTAACGATTAACCCTCATGTAAGACCCTAGGCGCACTCAAGACTTAGTCCCTTTACAACCACCAACGATTTAATTCACCAGCACCTTCCTGCCATTTCACAACTTTGTTGCCAGCTGTCACCATCCTAACATAGCTTCACAACCGAGGGACTGTCTCACTCAAACCATAACCTTACCTTATTTGCGTCTACTGGTCAAAACCCTTCTTACACATTCCTGGCCAAATCTTTTCTACCAATCCTCTCAAACTTTCTTCAGATCACCACACAAAACAAATCATCCGCAAATAAATTCGGTATGGCACCCTCCACTCACCTCCATTCTCCATCATTCTAACACCATTCCTGCCATCCCCATCTAATTCTTTCATAACCCCATCCATATACAAATTGAATAAACCAAGGAGACATAACACAATACCTGCATCACTCCCTATTAATATTGAACCAATCACTTTTGAACCATTTATTCTTACACACGCTTCACTTTGTCATACTACTTTTGATTCCATTCAGAAGCCTACCACCAACCCCTATATCACTAACACCTGTCATTAAGCTTCCCTATTAATTCTTTCATACGCCGTTGCAAAATTCATAAAACCTAAATAACAATTTTATTCTTCTTCTCCCTCATTTTCTCAATCATTGTTCAATGTAAAGATTTGATCCACCACATCTCTACCACTCCTAAACGGAAATCTTTTCTTCACCCATCAGTCCTTCAATCACTCGACGCAATCTTTCGACCAAAACACCAACATATTATCCTTCCCTACAACACTCAATAAACTAATTCCCCTATAATTTCTACATTTCCCTTATCTCCTTTACCCCTATATAAGGGTACTATTACTGCTCTTCTCCAAATCCCTCGGAACTATACCTCCATAAAACGCTTTATTACACAATTTCCAAATCCAGTCATCTTTCACCATCTCGCCTCCGTTCTGATCATTTCACCAGTAATTCAACTATATACTGCGGATTTACCATTCTTCAACTTTTCTCACTCTACGAGTTAACCTCCTCACTATTAGTTACCTCTTTCCAAAATGCCTACTTCTTCTTGCACCCTCAAACCCACACACATTCACATCACCTCTTCCATTACTGCTAATATTATACAGATTTTCGAAGTGTTCTTTCCACACTACCCGCCTACTTCCCATTTCATCAGTTACAAAAGCCCATCCCTATTCATTCATTCTAATCAAGTTCCCCTTATTCTCATTCTTAGCCTTTCGCGCTTCCTTCTAGAAGAGCTTCTATTCCCTTCTAAAGTCCCCATTGCATCCTTCTCCATAACTGTTCATTTAACCTCTTCATTTCCTGTTATACTTCTTTTTTCCTCCTTATAAATTCCAAACATCCTTTCTTTTGAAACTTCATCATTTGGCTTTTATACATTCAACCAGCTTCTTTTTTAATACTGTTAACATTTTCTTACTTCCTACTTTAGCAACATCCACATTACTCTTTAACATGCTAATTTAATTGCTTCCTTCATTTGCTCCAAGATTTGTTCAGTTTCAACTTTGTTCACATTCAACTGATTTACTTGCCAGTGCTCTTAGATACTTATCCCTATTACCTTGTTCACTTAACTTCTCACTCTTAATTCTACCCACTTTCTTCCGTATCACCTTCCTCTCCATCCAAGCCCCCACTAACTTAATTTTACATAGAACAACATAATGATCATAATCCCATCCTTATCCCCCTCACTGATTTAACATCCAACATATGCTCCAACATCTCTTTCAGAAAGTAATACAAAATCAATATTAACTTTGCAATATAACCATCTCTACCTACACCACTCTAGTATACTTATGATACTCTTGTGTTTAAAGAAAGATTTCTTACACACATGCCTCTCTCTCCTCACAGAAATTCAATTCACCTTTTCTACGATCT
>JABUQX010074325.1:2500-30000 GCA_015478945.1 Trachelipus rathkii | reverse complement strand
TTTAAATATGAAAAATTATACTTTTCAATTTGTATGATTTAACGTTTTATGTGTAAAAAAAAATGAAAATATTTGAGTTGAGTGATGTTAGTAGTAGGGAGTCGATACTGGACCTAAATTTTTTGAGATAATACCAATACTGACCTTGACCTTTTTGACCTTGACCTTTTTGGGCACCACATTTTTTGAGTCAAAATTTTTACCTGACCTTGACCTTTTTTGGCCTTTGACCTTTTTGACCTTGACCTTTTGTAGAACCCAAATTTTCGGCCAACCCTTTTTGACCTGAAGAGTGCAATTGGGCAGCCCTAATTTTTGGCAACCCCTAATTTTCGGCAACCTAATTTTTCGGCAGCCTAATTTTGCAGCCTTCGAAGAAGGGTTGCTATAAGCTGTTGCGCAGCAACCACCCTAATTTTTTTCGACCAACCCTTTGGTCGTCCATGGGTCAATCCACACCCTATTTTTGGCCATCCCTAATTTTTGGCAGCCTAATTTTTGACCAGCCCTTTGGTCTTCCAGGGGTCAATTTTGGCCCAAATTTTCGGTCAACCTTTGTGTCTTGTTCGGTACAATTATCACACACACACAGATTTGCCTCTAGATTTACCCACACACAGATTTACTTACACTCACACAGATTTACTTACACACACAGATTTACTAACACACACAGATTTACTCACACACAGAGATTTACTTACACTCACACACAAGATTTACTTACACACACACACATACACTATGATGACACTTATACACTGTTCACCCAGCCACTTGAACCTTATAACACACCAGAAATACACGAGTCACACACACACACACACACACACACACACACACTTACATATACATACATTCACTATGACACATTTACACTCACCCATAGACACTCACACTTACATTTTACACTTATACACACGTACAAACACACTACCAACCCTTTGATCTATGGGTCAATTTTGGCCCACCATAATTACCTAAGGCCATCCCTAATTTTTCAGCCACCCTAATTTTCGATCAACCCTTTGGTCTTCAGGGGATAATTTGCGAGAACCCAAATTTTCAGTCCAACCCTTTTGTATTCCAGGGTACAATTTTGGCCTTGTAAGTTTTTTGACCTTGTAGCTTTTTGATGACTCAGATTTATTGATGGTTCAGCTTTGATGGTTCCAATCACCGTAAGAAGTATCTAGTGATGTTCTATTAGTGTTCTATGAGTATTAGATGAGTGCCAGGTGAGTGTAAGTGAGATACTTAATGAGTTTTGTAAGGTGTAAGTGTGAGTGCCAATAGGTACAGTGAGTTATAATTGCCAAATGAGTGCCACACATAGTGCCAACTGAAGGTGCCAGTTTTCAAGCCTTTTCTAGCCTCCCCTGAGCCTAGAATAGCCTAATATAGGGTGTCTACCCCTAGGTTATAGGGTATGAGGTATCGATTGGTGTATATTACAAGTTGCTAGGATGCTTCCTTCTATGAGTTAGTCTTTTTCCAGCAATATATATATATATATATATATATATATATATATATATATATATATATATATATATATATATATATATATATATATATATATATATATATATATATATATATATATATATATATATATATAATATATATATATATATATATATATATATATATATATATATATATATTACTTACACTAAACACACACACACACAAACACACACACACACACACATAGACACTTACACTATGGCACTTATACACACTATGTCACTTATACACATACACTATGACACTTATACGCACATTCACTATGACCTTATACACACTATGACTTATAAGCTTACACTCACCCACAGACACTTACACTAACCCATAGACACTTACACTCACACTCACCATAGACACTTACACTTACATACATACACACTATGACACTTATAAGCACTTACACTAGCCATAGACACTTACACTAGCCCATATACACTTACACTCACACACACACAGATACACTTACACTTACACACACATACTCTCATTTTGATGACTCAGCATTGATGCCTCAACATTGATGCCTTGAGGGTTCATCTTTGATGACTCATCTTTGATGGTGTCATCTTTGATACCACCTATATTGATGATTCATCTTTGATGAAGTCATCTTTGTCGGTTCATCTTTGATGGCTCATCTCTACCCTACATCAAAGAACAGAGTTAATATTAATGTCTTTCCCTAGTTCATAAGCTGCCCACCAGGGCGCAGCATGCCCTCCGCACGAAGGCCTCCGAACCCGCGTTCCCGCCCGCCGCCCGCAGGCGCAATATTTCCGCGTACCCGCCCGCCACGTGCGCAGGCTCAATATTTCCGCGTACCCGCCCGCACCGCGAAGGCCGCGGCAATATTTCCCGCGTGCCCGCCGCCGCGATGCGTCCCGCAGGCGCAGCATTCCGCGTACCCGCCCGCCACGTGCGCCCGCAGGCGCAATATTCCCGACGAAAAATATGATATCAATGTAAACTATTCAAAAAATTTCTTTTCAAATATACTATGAGTCATTCATTTTTATTTCATACTTAAACATTTTTATTAAAAACATTTTGCGATTCTAAAACTGTAACTCATTACAGACCTATTATTTATTATTTATATACTTTTTAATTTATAAATTTTTAAAAATTGTATGTAAGAAGAAAAAAACCAGAGTGTCTGATATATAAACATTTTATTTTACTACAATTGTACGAAATTTTATTAAAAACATTAACATTACATACCTTAAAGCAGTAAATCAGTAAATCAATAGAGGTGTTACCTAACACCTAAGGGATTAGTATGCTTTTGTTTTACTGTTTTACTGCTTTAACTCATATGTTTTACTGCTTTAACTCACATATTTATTAACATTACATTTTAAAACGGTAAATCAGTAAATCAATAGAGGTGTTACCTAACTCCACCAATGGGCTTAGTATGCTTTTGTTTTACTGCTTTACTGCTAACTCATGTTTTACTGCTTTAACATATGTTTACTGCTTTAACTCATATATTATTAACATTACATACCTTAAACCAGTAAATTCAGTAAATTAATAGAGGTGTTACCTAGCAACAAGGGTTAGTATGCTTTTGTTTTACTGCTTTACTGCTTTAACTCATGTTTTACTGCTTTAACTCATATGTTTTACTGCTTTAACTCATATGCTTTATTGCTTTACTGTTTTAACTCAATTCCTTTAACTCATATATATTTATTAACATTATGTTTTTATTTTGTTTTAATACTTTTATTTTTATTATTAACATTGTTTTTATTTGTTTTAATACTTTTTATTTTTATTATTTTTATTTTATTTTTATTATTTTATTTTTATTTTATTTTTATTATTTTATTTTTATTTTTATTTTTATTATTATTTTTATTATTTTTATTATTTTATTTTTTTTTTTATTTTTATTATTATTTTATTTTTATTATTATTTTTATTATTATACTTAGTGTTATTTACTTCATGCGTAGGGTTATTATTATTTAGCACACACACACACGCACTACCACTAAGCTACTTATACACGCCCATAGACACTTACACTCTCACTACTCACACACACACACACACACACACACACACACACACACACACACACATAGACACTTACACTATGACACTTATGCACACTATGTTACTTATACACTATGACACTTATACACTATGACGCTTATACACACACATTCACTATGACACACTCATATGTTTTACTGCTTTAACTCATATGTTTTACTGCTTTAACTCATATATTTATTAACATTACATACCTTAAAGCAGTAAATCAGTAAATCAATAGAGGTGTTACATAGCAACAAGGGATTAGTATGCTTTTGTTTTACTGCTTTACTGCTTTAACTCATATGTTTTACTGCTTTACTGCTTTAACTCATATGTTTTACTGCTTTAACTCATATGTTTTACTGCTACATACCCTAAAGCAGTAAATCAGTAAATCAATAGAGGTGTTACATAGCAACAAGGGGATTAGTATGCTTTTGTTTTACTGCTTTACTGCTTTAACATATGTTTTACTGCTTTACTGCTTTAACTCATATGTTTTACTGCTTTAACTCATATGTTTTACTGCTTTACTGCTTTAACTCATATGTTTTACTGCTTTAACTCATATGTATTACTGTAACTCATATATTTATTAACATTACATACCTAAAGCAGTAAATCAGTAAATCAATAGAGGTGTTACATAGCAACAAGGGGATTAGTATGCTTTTGTTTTACTGCTTTAACTCATATATTTATTAACATTACATACCTTAAAGCAGTAAATCAGTAAATCAATAGAGGTGTTACCTAACACCTAAAGGATTAGTATGCTTTTGTTTTACTGTTTTACTGCTTTAACTCATATGCTTTACTGCTTTAACTCATATATTTATTAACATTATGTTTTTATTTTGTTTTAATACTTTTTATTTATTTTTATTATTATTTTATTATTTTTATTTTATTTTATTATTAATTAATTTTATTTTTATTATTATTATTTTATTTTTATTATTATTTTTATTATTATACTTAGTGTTATTTACTTCATGCCTATTGTTATTATTATTTATAACATTTGCACACACAGACACACACACACACACACACACACACACACACACACACACACACACACACTTACACACACACACACCTACACCTACACACATACATAGACATACACCTACACACACACACACACACACACACACACACACACACACACACACACACACACACTCGCCCATAGACCCACCCTGTTTAAACATATCAAATAAGTTCTTTTGTATGAACATAACGTATAATTTATTAAAACATTTTATGTTTTAATTAAACACGTACATTTATATTACTCATTCAATTATAACTAAAATTATTTCAAAGTTTCTTAAAACTTCTATAATAAATCAATCATTATCTTTGAACAAAGAATTTATTATTAACTGTTAATACTTTTTGTTTATAAATTTTATAACTATCAAGTTTTAAAATAATTTTTACTAAAATTTTATGAAATTTTATTAAAAACATATATTTTACGTACCTTAAAGCAATAAATCAGTAAATCAGTAAGGTAAGCCCCTAGCACCCCTCTACACCAAGCTATGCCACGTTTTGTTCTATTGACTTACTGCTTTACATCATCTTTAGCCATGTAATAAGTATAAAAATAACAAAATAAGTTCTTCTCTGCTAGCATAACATGTATTTTATTAAAATCATTCTAGTTTTTATTTAAAAATAACAATTATTCACTTACATTTATATTATTCGCTCAATGTTAACTAAAAATATTTCAAAGTTTTTTAAATAATTTGGATTTTCTTTATTATTATTATTATTATTATTATTATTATTATCTATGTACATTGACAATCCAACACGAGAAAACACAACAACGCGCACTCCTTACAGATACGAAACTGACCTCTTTCTGTAAAATGTGTTGAAATACTTTAAGTCTAAATTTAGGATAAACCTTTTTGTACCCCGGGGCAATTTAGGCCTAATACCAGGTCAAAATATATTTCAAACTGACCTCTTTCTGTAAAATGTGGTGCAATAACTACGTTAGGCCTAAATTTAGGCCTAAATTTAGGATAAACCTTTTTGTATCCCGGGCTGATTTAAGCCTAATACCAGGTCAAAAGGTAATTCCAGTATAGACAAGAATCAATGTTATTATTATTTTATAAATATATTTCAAACTGAAACATGCTGGATCGGTAAGATCCTTTAAGCAGGTAAGAAGAAAATGTTTTCCTTTGATTGGATGGGTAATCATATCTCTATATGACCGAGCATGTGATTGGTCGAGAATTATATCGCTTTTTGTTTTTAGGTATG
Organism: Trachelipus rathkii; assembly: GCA_015478945.1. Classification (NCBI taxonomy): domain Eukaryota; kingdom Metazoa; phylum Arthropoda; class Malacostraca; order Isopoda; family Trachelipodidae; genus Trachelipus; species Trachelipus rathkii. The sequence goes on along the minus strand of JABUQX010074325.1, from coordinate 24,120 downwards.
TAAAAACATGTTTTTCATTCCTAAGCCTTACCTGTGATTGGATGAAAATTAGCTTAGTTCTTTAAACTTGTATTTGAGCAGGTGTATTTTATTATCTTTTAGACCCAAACTCATTTTAAAATCATAGTCATTTTAGCTGTTAAGCGGTGCACAAGTTATCTGATTTGTATTAAAGTGTTTTATTTTTACTAAAGTGTATATCATATTTATAATAAATACTTACATTGAGGAATAATTATTAATTTCACTAGAATAGATAATAATTAATTCACTAGATTTATAGTAGATCACGTGAAGCAAAACGCAAGAGCGCCCGCAAGCGCGACCCGGTGCGGAACAGCCGCATGAACCCGCCGGCGTAATATTACTACGCGGTCGCGAAAATATTCTCTTTATGATATGCCGTTGTAAACTTTCATTACATCATTTTGTATTTTCAAATATACCGTTTCCTATATGAGTCGTTCATTTTATTTCTTACTTGAACATTTTTAATTTTATTTATAGAAATACCATTTCACTGGTAAAGTTTCTTGAAAAACATTTAATTTGAAAAGAACATTTTATTTTAATGAAAAAAACAGTTTGTTTTATTTATCCTAAAGTTATAATTCCTTGAGGAAATAGAACAAATACTCGGATGTGACGCTGACTATGTTCCTCTTTGGGGTATGCCTTTAAGATCTTATTTAAGGAATGTAAAACAAGTTTTATATGCCTTAAAAGCTACACACCAATAGGACGTAGAGTTAAGGTATAGAAGTTGTACCATACCTTCCCTTTTCAAGGTATGTCTTTACGGTTTAATCTTCTCTATGTATAAGTTATGAAAAAAGTTGTTTATTCTAAAATATTATTACATAATTACTATATTACTATATTAGTTAAATACACAATGTGCGTACATGCATAATAAACTTCCCCTCCTTGTACAAACCTTAATTTCTCTTTATGGACTTCCAGTATTGGTATCATATTATTATACTTCAAAATTACATCGAAGTATGTAAGTTCATACCTCTTCTATATCAGCTGTTGTATGCATTCGGTAACCATCGAGAATATCTCACTTGGTTTGTAATAAACACTGATATACCAGAATTTTAAATAAACTAATGCGCTTGAACATATGTTATAATATTCGTAAATATACCTTGATACAGTACACAAACTAATATTATACATACTGAATGGGACGGTGTCCAAAAGATATCATCCTCTAGGATGTATGCCCTACCACTTTGAAATACAACGCTCCATATTTTCGCGACCGCGTAGTATTACGCCGGCGGGTTCATGCGGCTGTTCCACCCTGGGTCGCGCTTGCGGGCGCTCTTTCGTTTTGCTTCACGTGATCTACTATAAATCTAGTGAGTTAATTATTATCTATTCTATTGAAATTAATAATTATTCCTCAATGTAAGTATTTATTATAAATATGATATACACTTAGTAAAAAATAAAACACTTTTAATACAAATCAGATAACTTGTGCACCGCTTAACAGCTAAAACGACTATGATTTTAAAATGAGTTTGGGTCTAAAAGATAATAAAACACACCTGCTCAAATACAAGTTTAAAGAACTAAGCTAATTTTCATCCAATCACAGGTAAGGCTTAGGATATGAAAAAACATGTTTTTACATACCTTAAAACCAAAAAGCGATAAAATAATTCTCGACCAATCACATGCGCGGTCATATAGAGATAAGGATTACTCCATCCAATCACAAGAAAGGAAAGCATTCCTTCTTACCTGCTTAAGGATCTTACCGATCCACCATGTTTCAGTTTGAAATATATTTATAAAAATAACATTGATTCTTGTCTATACTGGAATTACCTTTTGACCTGGTATTAGGCTTAAATCGTAGGGATACAAAAAGGTTTATCTAAATTTAGGCTAAAATTTAGGCTAACGTAGTTATTGCACCACATTTTACAGAAAAAGGTCAGTTGAAATATATTTTGACCTGGTATTAGGCCCTAAATGCCCAGGTATAAAGGGTTTATACTACTAAATTTAGGCCTGAAATGGATTATTTCAACACATTTTACAGAGAGGTCAGTTTCGTATCTGTAAGGAGTGCGGGTTGTTGTGTTTTCTCGTGTTGGATTGTCAATGTACATAGATAATAATAATAATAATAATAATAAAGAAAATCCGAATTATTTAAAAAACTTTGAAATATTTTTAGTTAACATTGAGCGAATAATATAAATGTAAGTGAATAATTGTTATTTTTAAATAAAAAACTAGAATGATTTTAATAAAATACATGTTATGCTAGCAGAGAAGAACTTATTTTGTTATTTTTATACTTATTACATGACTAAAGATGATGTAAAGCAGTAAGTCAATAGAACAAAACGTGGCATAGCTTGGTGTAGAGGGGTGCTAGGGGCTTGCCTTACTGATTTATTGCTTTAAGGTACGTAAAATATATGTTTTTAATAAAATTTCATAAAATTTTAGTAAAAATTATTTTAAAACTTGATAGTTATAAAATTTATAAACAAAAAAGTATTAACAGTTAATAATAAATTCTTTGTTCAAATAATGATTGATGCATGATAAAATATTTTAACTTCGAAATAATTGTATTTCTATTTGAATGAGTAATATAAATGTACGTGTTTAATTAAAACATAAAATGTTTTAATAAATTATACGTTATGTTCATACAAAAGAACTTATTTGATATGTTTAAACAGGGTGGGTCTATGGGCGAGTGTGTGTGTGTGTGTGTGTGTGTGTGTGTGTGTGTGTGTGTGTGTGTGTGTAGGTGTAGGTGTGTGTGTGTGTAAGTGTGTGTGTGTGTGTGTGTCTGTGTTAAATGATAATAACAATAGGCATGAAGTAAATAACACTAAGTATAATAATAAAAATAATAATAAAAATAAAATAATAATAATAAAAATAAAAATAAAATAATAATAAAAATAAAATAAAAAAAATAATAAAATAATAATAAAAAAATAAATAAAAAGTATTAAAACAAAATAAAAAACATAATGTTAATAAATATATGAGTTAAAGCAGTAAAGCATATGAGTTAAAGCAGTAAAACATATGAGTTAAAGCAGTAAAACATATGAGTTAAAGCAGTAAAACATATGAGTTAAAGCAGTAAAGCAGTAAAACATATGAGTTAAAGCAGTAAAGCAGTAAAACAAAAGCATACTAATCCCCTTGTTGCTATGTAACACCTCTATTGATTTACTGCTTTAGGGTATGTAATGTTAATAAATATAAATTGATCTTTGCAGTAAATCATATGAGTTAAAAACGGTAAAACATATAGTTAAGAAAACGGTAAAGCAGTAAAACTTATAGATTGGTAAAACATATGAGTTAAAAACAGTAAAGCAGAAAGTTAAAGTAAAACAGTATTAAAACGGTAAAACCAAAGCATACTAATCCCCTTGTTGCTATGTAACACATCTATTGATTTACTGATTTACTATAACAGTAAAACAATATATGAGTTAAAGCAGTAAAACATATGAGTTAAAGCAGTAAAGCAGTAAAACATATGAGTTAAAGCAGTAAAACAAAAGCATACTAATCCCCTTGTTGCTATGTAACACCTCTATTGATTTACTGATTTACTGCTTTAGGGTATGTAATGTTAATAAATATATGAGTTAAAGCAGTAAAACATATGAGTTAAAGCAGTAAAACATATGAGTTAAAGCAGTAAAGCAGTAAAACATATGAGTTAAAGCAGTAAAGCAGTAAAACAAAAGCATACTAATCCCCTTGTTGCTATGTAACACCTCTATTGATTTACTGATTTACTGCTTTAAGGTCTGTAAAGTATATGTTTTTAATAAAATTTCGTACAATTGTAGTAAAATAAAATGATTATATATCAGCCACTCTGGCTTTTTCTTCTTACATACAATTTTTAAAAATTTATAAATTAAAAAAGTATTAAGTAAAAAATATAAAAGAAAAAATAATGTTAATAAATATATAAGTTAAAACAGTAAATCAGCTAATTCGCGCGGTATATTGCGCCTGCGGGCGCACGCGGCGAGCGGTACGCGAATATTGCGCCGCGGGCGCACGCGGCGGGCGGGGACGGGGCGGGACGCACCTGCGGGGTCGTGGGCCTTCGCGCGGAGGGATCATGCTGCGTCCTGGTGTTCCAATTATGAACTGGGTAGACAAAAGATGAGGTCATCAAAGATGAACCATCAAAGCTGAACCAACAAAGTTGAGCCATCAAAGTTGAGTCATTAAAGATGATCATCAAAATATCAGTGTGTGTGAGTGCTTAACAAAGATGCATCTGAGTATTGATATTGAAGTGCTGTAGACGTGTAGTATTTATGGAAGGTGCAAAAGTGCTTATGAGATGTCATAGTAACATGAGGTGTCATAATGTGAACTCATACATGGATGATGTGTGTGTGTGTGTGTGTGTAATGATATAATTGGGTATATATATATATATATATATATATATATATATATATATATATATATATATATATATATATATATATATATATATATATATATATATATATATATATAACGCGCACGCGCACCGCATCGCGCGCAGGGTGTTAAAAACTAACCACAGTAAGGAAGCATCAGCAGCATGCCACCATCGAGTCTCACGCACAGCTTTGGGGTAGACGTGGGGCTATTCTAGGCTCAGGAGAGGTAGAAAAGGTTTGAAAAAGTGGCACTCAGTTGGCACTATGTGGCACTCACTTGGCACTATGTGGCACTCACTTGGCACTCACTTGGCACTCATTGGCACTCACTTGGCACTCACCTGGCACTCATAGAATACTAATAGAACACTCCAATAGATACTCCTTACGGTGATTGGGAACCATCAAAATGTACTGAATCATCAAAATGTACTGAACCATCAATAAATCTGAGTCATCAAAGATGATCCGACAAAGATGACGTCATCAAAGATGAATCATCAATAATGCTGAACCTTCAAAGATGGCATCATCAAAGTTGAGCCATCAAAGGTGAACCATCAAGATAGGTGTCATCAAAGATGTGTAAGTGCGTATAAGTGTCATAGTGTGTATGTATGTGAGTGTGTGTATAAGTGTCTATGGTGAGTGTAAGTGTCTATTTGTAAATGTAAGTGTCTATAAGTGTCATAGTGAATGTGTGTATAAGTGTCATAGTGAATGTGTGTATAAAGTGACTGAGTGTGTATAAGTGACATAGTGTGTATAAGTGTCATAGTGCAAGTGTCTATGGGTAAATGTAAGTGTCTATGGGTAAATGTAAGTGTCTATGGGTGAGTGTAAGTGTGTATAAGTGTCATAGTGAATGTGTGTATAAGTGTCATAGTGTAAGTGTCTATGGATGTGTGTGTGTGTGTGTGTGTAGGTGTACGTGTGAGTGTATGTGTGTACAAGTAGCCTAGCGGTTATGCGTGTGTGTATAAGTAGCCTAGAGGGTGTGCGTGTGTGTGTATAAGTAGCCTAGCTGGTGTGTGTGTGGGGACAGGTGTGACCGCGGATGGAAATAAGTTAGGACAGATCCAAACAGATCAGATACCTACATGACCTCATGTTAGCACAGTTACCTACCAAAGGCAAGGGGGCAGGTATCTGCATGAGCTCAAGATAATCCCTACTAATCCCTCACTCACCTTTAAGAATGGGCAATTTCAGCCCTTGATACCGTATCAAGGCCGAAATATCAAGGTCAAAACCGAAATATCAAGGTCAAAACATCAAAAAGGGCTAAGCCCCTAAAGGGGGCCAAAAATTAGGGTGGGCCAAAATTGACCATGGAAGACCAAGGTTGATCGAAAAAATTAGGGTGGGACGTGTACAATGGTTGCTTACGCAACCGTTTGGCACCTTCGCTAGAAAGTTTGCAAAATTAAATTTGCCAAAAATTAGGGTTGCCAAAAAAATTAGGGTTGCCAAAAAATTGCACCTGGAATACAAAAGGGTTGAAAAATTTGGGTTCTCAAAAGGTACAAGGCCAAAAAAGGTCAAAGGTCAAAAAAGGTCAAGGCCAAAAAGGTCCAGGTCAGGTAAAAAGGTCAGGCGCAGGTAAAAAAATTTAGGTCCAATATCCACCCTACTACTGATCTTCTGAAGAAGTTCGTTACAATTTAAATCTTTTGAGAAAAATAAGAGATAAAGAAACCAGTGGCAAATCAACGAATCTCATACACCTAACTTTTATAACTGGACTCTATAATTTTAATATGAGAAATGAATAAGCGACTTTGAAGGTTATTAGCGCGGATGTTTGAAGTTCAGTGATGAAAACCGAAACAGCAAACAAGCGTGGGCTCACCAGAATCAGTTCAAAATCTTAAAGAATCCTGACAAAAATACCATGACTTTGTACAAAGTCTTTTGGGTCTACAGATATTAATTTTAAATTCTGAACTGAATGATTAAAAATACAGAGACTAAGACTTTATAAAATAATCGATATTTATCAAAATTAAAATAATCACAGATCAAAAACTGCAGCCTTTTACTAATTTAGAAAGGAAGGGTGGCACTCAATGCCGTTAAGCATAAGGGACCTTTACATTTTGTCCAGAAGGCTGATAATATAACACTACCTATAAAAAACACTTAAAAAACCACAAGCAAATGGAAAGTTGATGTTTCCTTTACTCAAGATCGAAAACTAAAGAAACATCTTGAGCCTAAGATTACGTTGGTTTACACTTGTGCTGATGGTTCCCTAAAGACTGAGACCTACTAGAAGAGCCACTCTCGACCAAAATAATCTACGTTAATACTGCCATTTTTTAAATGATCTCGTAGACAAATGGAGACGTTGGAACTAGGGATTTAAGTTAAATGGGACGGGTTCTTTAATGCAAACAGTATAATAAAAATAATGAGTCTAAAAAATCCGACGCTCTGAGCTTTTATACAAAACGGAGAGAGCTAAAAGCTGATTGCTAAAACATAATGAGTTAGCAGAACTATTTAATTGGTGATGTTAAATTATAAAAATGGTATTAAATCAAAGGTAACAATTTAAAACTATACATACATAATACTGCTAAATAAAACTATATAGTTTAATTACAAAATTAATTGATAATTCACGATTGCGGTGTCCGATGCCAATCTAACATGTTTTGAAACAAACAGACTTATTCTTATAAGATGTAAATAATAAATTTATTTCTTTAATTGAAATAAGTATTAATTTAGTCTCTTCAAACAACTAAGTGTCTAGGATTATTTTAGATGTTAAATCTCAATTTTGTAGACGAAATAAAAGACATAAAACATTGGTATTATGAAGTTAAAATACAGAAGTCAGAGTTATGACCTTTTCGTTCAGAGAGGTCAATGAAACTTTTACAGATTGAAGATTAATATGTTAAGGTCAATTTTGACATTTGACCCCCAGCTTTCATAAAAGCACAGTGGCAGACTGGAAGGATGACATGAACTTTCGGCATGCCGTTTGCTTCAAATCGGAAACTTAATTTGAGGATAATCTACTGTTATAAAATAAAATAAATGGATCTGCTAAACTGTTGAAGATATAGCTCAGCACGTTATAACTAGAGCAAAAATAATTCAAAACTGTAAAACTCTGTCAAAGAATGACTATACGTATGCCGGTTAAATGTATCAGTTTTGCGTACCAATTTTGAGGAATTGAGAAATTGGTTTTGCGACTATCTATATATATATATATATTCTATACTTTATAAATATATATATATATATATATATATATATATATATATATATATATATATATATCTATATAATATATATATATATATATATATAATATATATATATATAAATATATATATAAATATATATATAAATATATATATATATATATATATATATATATATATATATATATATATATATATATATATATATATATATATATATATATATATATATATATATATATAACATATATATATATATTTCCATAAATTTGGTTCACATGTTCTCCTTGACGTAAATAATCAGAAACACAAAGAAATTTTGCCAAAAGTGAAGAGAGGGGGGGGGGGGTTCCAGCCTCTAACGGTTACAGATAACCTAGAGGTCTCAAAAATTGAGACTTTTGTGTAGTATAATTAAGAGGGAACAAATATTGTAAATTTCAAAGGTTGCAGTTCAATTATAAGGGTAGTTACTCCTAGAGTTGAGTAATGAAAGGTCTCCACTTTTTTACTGAAAATAATTGCCTTCTTTCAATCTGAATAACTTCGTTAATAATTAATATTTTTAACGAAATTTTCAAGTTAGGGTATAACTTGATGTACTTTTCCCTATGTGAAATTTTAAAAAGTTAAATTTTGAATAAATTATAATTTAATAATTTTTCTTGAATAATTTCAAGAATAGGAACTTAAAAGAAAAATCCTTTCTATGGTATATATCAATAAGCACCATTTCAGCTCTGGGCAAATTATAAATCGAGAAAGGAATTTTAATAAAAGTAATTATAGCAATTTCTGTATTGATTTAATTTCTCAATGGGAATATATATATATATATATATATATATATATATATATATATATATATATATATATACTATATATATATATATATATATATATATATATATATATATATATATATATATATATATATATATATATATGCTATATATATATATATAAGTGCGAAAATTTTCTAAAGTGTCAAGAATGACGTCATCACACACCTCCAAAACGGGAGTCGCTGATTGGTTGGTGCGGACGAGTGAATACAGTACCATATCATTTACATTTTGATATAGTAAATGGAAATATATATTGAATACTGTGACAAATACTTAAGCTACGTTTCCAGAAGCCCGAGTGCAGCCCGTGTGCAAAATCGACTCGGAAACGCTTCGAATTAATTTAGATTTGTTATTTACATAAATATTAAACGGAAAATGATGATTAATGTATTTACGATCCCTCTTAAGTTCAGTACAGGTCAATCACCCGTGAATACAGTCATTTTTACCCGTTAGGAAATGATAGTCACCAAATGACAAATGGAGTAATTAAAATAAAATGCGATATATATATATATATATATATATATATATATATATATATATATATATATATATATATATATATATATATATATATATATATATATATATATATTTTTATATAAATTATATATATATATATATATATATATATATATATATATATATATATATATATATATATATATATATATATATATATATATATATATATATATATATATAGGCTTAACCTGTTATGTTTACGACTCCGTCAGTTTTTCATTTTTATATTCTTGCTAGTATATGATACTAACAATGAATTTAAGTGGTGACGGACATGATTCAAAAGTTCGAAATATTTTAAATAATTTTTAAAAATCACATTTATATAAAAAAAATTAAAAAATGAAATATCTCGAAAAGTACGACACTTACAGAAAAAACAATTACATATTTGGAATCAGCATATAAAGCGTATTACAAAAATGTAAAAAAAAATAAATAAAAATAAATAAAAAAAAAAAAAATTCAAAAATGAAATATCTCGAAACGTACGACACTTACAGAAAAACCAATTACATATTTGGAATCAGCATATAAAGTTTATTACAAAAATGTAAAAAATAATAATAATAATAAAAATTAGGGGGCTCGAGCCGACGGGGGACAGGGGGGGACGTTTTCCAAACCGGGGGGGCGGAGGAACCCCCGCGGCACCCAAATACCAAAGAGCGGGGTTCGGACTCCCTCCCATGGGGAAATAGTCAACCCTGTCATTCCCGGAAGGCCGGGCTGGACCTACCATCTTTGTGGTTTACCCTTGGGTATTCCTTTAGTTAAAAAAAAAGAAAAATACAAAAAAAAAAAGTCGTTAAACGTAACAGGTCCTATATATTTTGAATCATGTGTCCGTTACCGCTTAAATTGATTGTTGGGATCATATAATAGAAATATATTAAAAAAGAAACAAAAAAATATCAAAACTGACGGAATCGTAAAACATAACAGGTCATATATATATATATATATATATATATATATATATATATATATATATATATATATATATATATATATATATATATATATATATATATATATATATATATATATATATATCCAGCTCCTAGTTGCAGGGAATCTTATTTTAAGAATAAAAAGCAGCACCAGGGCTTTAGACAACGGCATTGGAAAATCTTTATTTACAAACAAACAACGTTTCGGAACACTTCCATTTCCATCATCAGGCTAAGAAAGAAAATAATAAAATAATAAATATATAAAAAACATCGGCAAAGCAATGCAATGAATCAAATAAAAATGTAGCAAAAACACGTGCACAAACCACTTTATTATAAATGAACTAAAAAAATTAACCATTTAGCATGTAGGTATTATAAATATTTTAAATAGTGAGCAAAACCGGAGGCTTAATCTCCCAGGACAAACATGGAAAATGTATATAAATAACAATTAATCAAAGATGGATTATAAATTTAACAACAAGGACAACTTTAAAAACTATAACATGAATTATTTGGCATATAATAAAAATAGCTTCAAAAAGACACATAACTATAAGTGAAATCAACCAAAACTGTTGAGACATGATCATCGGTACGCCCATCTCCTTGGTTAACACAGTTGTAATCTGAAAGGGCCACTGTCGCTATTAAGTGAAGGTTTGATATTAGCGATATATAAAGATTCTAAAATGTGTAGGTTGGTTAGTGATTTTGTTTGTGATAATATGGAAAAATTTATATGTATATATATATATATATATATATATATATATATATATATATATATATATATATATATATATATATATATATATATATATATATATATATATATATATATATATATATATATATATATATAATATGGACTTTCGGACTTGATATAGAAAAATATATATATATATATATATATATATATATATATATATATATATATATACACAAAGGTGGGCACCGTTAATGAGAAAGTTAACGCCGTTAATCCTTAATCGTTAACAAAAAAAAATTAACGGCGTTAATCATTAAAGCGTTTATCAGTAAAGAATGTAACGGAAAATAACGTTAATCGTTAACGTTAACCGTCTTCAAAATATGTAGGAATAGTAATAATAATTGTTAATTTTCTTTTATTATGATTGCAGATATTCAAATTATTTTAATAAATATATATATATATATATATATATATATATATATATATATATATATATATATATATATATATATATATATATATATATATATATATATATATATATATATATATATATAACATATATATATAAATATATATATATATATATATATATTCGATAGATCATACAATATATATATATATATATATATATATATATATATATATATATATATATATATAACTGCTATATATATAAGTATATATATATATATATATATATATAAATAAAGAAGCACAAAAGAAGTCACATAAGAAGCAAGTTCAAGTAACCAACGAAAGAAGTTAATGACTCATTGAACGGGCAACAGTCACTATCTTTTTTTCTTCAGCGAACCAATAAGAAATGAGAATACAGCATAAGAAAAACATGTTAAACATTACTAAACGGGATAATAACCGTGTAAAAATAAACACATTTACGAAGTTTTGAAAAAAAAAGCTTATCTGTTATCGAAATCGAATCTAATACAATTTAAAATCTGATAAGAAAATATTTTATAAACTCGTAAATTAGGTTAACGGTTAACGGATGTAGGGGAAAATTTTAACTCGTTAATAGACCGTTCATTTTTTTCGAAATTAACGAAAGCGTTAAATGTTAACGAAATTAACGAAAGCGTTAAAAGTTAACGAAAAAATTAAAGAGATAATTAAAAGATTAACACTTTAACGCGTTAATACAAACATGTATTCTTATATATATATATATATATATATATATATATATATATATATATATATATATATATATATATATATATATATATATATATATATATATATATATATATATATATATATATATAACTTAATATATATATATATATGGGTTAATAGACCAAACTTGCTTTGGTCCCCCTTTCCTGAACCTTAATTACTGAACTATAATTTGCCGGTGATCAAATGAGAGAGATATCTGTGTATTTCTTTATTAATCAGTAAACGAGATTTTACAGGAAATGTTTTCTTGCTTTGGATAATGATAAAGGCACATACTATTAGGTCGTTGCGAATTACTTTAATTTTACATAATCACAACTTTTTATTAATAATCGGCACGGACCCTATCACCTAATCCTGACCTCTCAGGACATGAGAGTCTCGCTAAAATACCCCGAGTTCAGAGAAGCGTCGGGTGGCCTCACCCTTCCACTTCTCCCCTCTCTTAGGCATCCCCTCCCAATGGGAGGAGGGCTATGATAATGCGTAGTTACAAAAGAATTCATAGGAGGATACCAAGTGTTCTGAGGTGTATACAAGAGGCTGGCAAAATAGCCTCTTACAAAGCTGTATAACCTTTTGTGTCATGCATGCTTATGACTCACAAGACTCCCTAATAATGGGTTTCGTCCCATCTTTCTTGGTGACCTTGGCTGTGAAAAGGAACATTTGTCTCAGGAACTCAAGTGAAGCTTGAGGTTCTGTTTATGCCAAGGTTCATCCTCACACTCCTTCAGTTGATACATGAAATGCATAGAAAAGTGGAAAGTAGGAACAGAGGAATATACTACATGGAAAAGGAGAAAGAACTACAATATATGGATCATAATACACTTTAACAATCGATTTTGTACTCGTATTAGACTATATATATAAATTTATAGATATATATATATATATATATATATATATATATATATATATATATATATATATATATATATATATATATATATATATATATACTATATATATATTTATATATATATATATATATATATCCTTCTCTAGACTGTTATATCTTCTCATCCAAATACTGAGGTCCTCTATTTAGGGATTTCAATATACCCAACACTGAATGGTTGGGATCCTCACTCATACTGATTTAGGTGCCAGGCGAATCATTCATGACAATGCCATGTGAATTAGTTATTACCTTCTTATTCTTCTTCCTGCCCTGTGCGTTCTTTCTGGCACTTTGATCGGGCCGATTGGGGGGCTTTGCGCTGCTTCTACACTAACTATAATTGGAATGACTGCTTTTCCTCTGGTGACGCTTCGGCTTCTGCCGACAAGGTGGGAGCTGTAATCATTGATGGGATGAGCAGGTTCATTCCTTCTTCGACTAAATCTTTCTCTCCTCATAATCCATGGTTCGATCGTAATTGTTCTCTGGCCATTCAGGCTAGAGACAATGCGTATCGGGGGTGGAAAAATTCTCGTTCTCCTATCACTCTCGCTAATTTTCATTCAGCTAGAAATCGTTGCAGGGATACTCTTCGACGAGCAAAGCGGGCTTTCATCAAACGAAAGTGCGCTAACCTCCTTGGTTCTCCTACTGACAAATCTCCAACAAACATCTCCAACAACTTCTGTAAATCTACCTTTCCTCCTCTTATTCGATCTGATGGTTCTGTTGCTAACTCTCCAAATGAAAAGGCCAATCTCTTCAGCCTCCTATTTCCTTTAACTCAACTGGACAGTTCTGGCATTCCCTCCTCATCCGTCTCTTCTCCAGGTGTCCTATGCCTTTGCCTGAGATTACGATCGGTGCATGAACCACAAATCTATGACGGTGAATTGGGAAGGCGGGTGGCCAGATGGAATTCCTCCCCGAGTTTTGAAGGAGTGTGCATCCGTGCTGGCCCCTCCTCTTGTTCAACTATATTCTCTATGCCTCAATACTAGCACTTTCCCTCAGTGTTGGAAGCGCGCATATGTCCAACCTATTCCGAAAAAAAGGAAGCCTCTCTGATCCTCCAACTATCGCCCTATAGAAACAACCTGTATTCTATCTAAGATCATTGAAACCTCAATTCTCATTTCTTAGACCATCTGGAATCTCATTTCCTTTTCTTCCCGATCGCCAGTACGGCTTTCAGCGCTCGAGGTCTACTGGTGATACCTATCTAACAGATTTATGGTTTTCCACCCTTAAGATTACAGGGAGACTTGCGTGGTGGCGCTTGATATATACAATGACCAGGTGTGGCACGCGTCACTGCTCTCAAGCTCCCTTCCTTTGAATTTCCTCCTTCTCTTTGCTTACTTATGTCTAGCTTTTTTTCTTTCAAATCGCTCAATATCGGCTGTTTGATGGGGCGACTTCTTCTTCTCTTTCTGTCAATATTGGGTGTTCTTCAGGGTTCTGTCTTATCTCCTACTTTATTCTTGGTTTTCATTAATGATCTTCTCTTCTGTACATCTAACTCTATCCACTCATATGCCGATGACTCGACCCTTCATTCTTCAACTCATTTCAATTCTGCTCCCCTCTTTTACTTCTAGAATTGCCTCTCGTCTTAATCTTTCCGATTCCATTCTCGCTAGATCTGGATAAATTTCCGGGTTGAAGGGTCGTCTCAATCTTAATGAGAAATTTAATTCTTTAAAAACCCAACTTCTACAAATCTCCCTCTCTAAGACACCTTCTAACTTTCCTATCTCTTTCGACGGTTCTCTCGTCTCTCCTGTTGACAATATAAACATCCTTGGCCTTAACATAAACAAAAAAATGTCTTGGAAACCTCACATCACAATGGTTGCTAGGGCGGCCTCAAAGAAACTGGGAGTTCTGTTTAGACTGCGAGACTTTTTTTCCTCTTTTCAGTTACTCCAGTTATACAAGGGTCTCATCCGCCCTTGTATGGAGTACTGCTCTCATATCTGGGGGGGCTCAGGTTTCACCCGGCTTTTGGATAGGGTCGAGTCAAAGGCAAAAAGACTTATAAATTGTCCTGTACTTTCTAGTTCACTTGACCCTCTATCTTTGCGGCGCGATGTTGGTGCTTTATCTCTTTTTCTATAGGTACCGTAGCGGCAAGTGCTCGAGGTAACGTCGCGTGCCACCTCCTTTAAGACGCCCTCGTAGCACAAGGGGTGCTGTGTCGGCACATGAGTTTTGTGTTGATGTTAGCAACTCCAGACTAGTTCGCTGTGGCGCCTCCTTCTTTCCTGCCACCTCTGTTCTGTGGAATTCTCTTCCATCTTCTGTGTTTCCTACTCAATTTAATCTCCCTTACTTTAAAGCCCGCGTCTGTGCTCATCTGCGTAATTTGCGTTAGTTGAAATTTTGTTGAGTGTAACACCCCCTCCTTGAATAGGGCTTTTGCCCGTGAGTGGTGATAACTGTAAAATATATATATATATATATATATATATATATATATATATATATATATATATATATATATATATATATATATATATATATATATATATATATATATATATATATATATATATATATATATATATATATATATATATATATATATATATATATATATACAGTTTGAAGATTTTCCTCTTACAACTTGCAAGAGATGACGTCATCACACACCTCCAAGAGTTGCTGATTGGTTGGTTTGGATGACAAAAATACAGTACTATATTATTTGCATTTAATATGATAAATGGAATTATATGTTGAATATTGCGACAATACTTAATTTTGTAATAATTAAATCTATTTTTAAATACAACCGTGTTTAGATTTGTTATTTACATAAATATTAAACGGATAAATGATGCATTAATGTATTCACGATCCCAAGATTCAATTACAGGTCAATCACCCGTGAATACATTTGTACCCATTAGGAAATGATGGTCACTAAGTGACAAATGGAGTAATTGTAAAATAAATTGCGACATATATATATATATATATATATATATATATATATATATATATATATACTATATATATATATATATACTATATATATTATATATATACTATATATATATATATATATATATATATATATATATATATATATATATATATATAGACCCTTTTATGTTTTTATGACTCTGTCATTTTTTTTTTTTTTTTTTTTTTTTTTTTTTAACATATTGCCAGTATATGGTACTAACAATGAATTTAAGTAGTGACGGACATGATTCAAAAGTTCGAAATATTTTAAATAATTTTAAAAATCAGCATTTATATATATATAAAAAAAACAAACGATTTTGTACTCGTATTTGTTTCCACATCATCGTCTTTGACTCTTATTTTTCTCAAGAGATATTCACTTTTGTCCCCCACTTCCTTCCTCTATTTTTTTTCATTCCGAGTTTTTCTTTCGGACGGGAGGATCGGGGACTGGTTCGTAAAAGATTTTAACATTTCTCAAGCTTTCAACTACTACTTTGTCTCCCTTTATTATATGAGCATTACTGTTTGTGATTTTGACAACTCTATAGGGGCCGTGATATTTGGCAGATAGCTTTCCAACGTTGTATTGCTGGTTCTTCACCAGTAGAAATTTTGCCTCTTTTAAGTTCCTGGGGAGAAAGATGTTGCGATTACGAAGATTGGTTCTTTGAGCTAAGGGCTTGGCCATCAGCTCCGTTATTCTTTCTATGTACGTATCGTATGATTTTGGTCCGACTGGGACAGTAGTGCTTACTAGGCCGTCAGGGATGTTTATATTCTGGCCATACAATAGCTTGCTGGGGCTGATACCACTCTCCGAGATGGGGGCGAAGACGGAGAGCGAATAGCACGAAAGGTAAGACGTCCAACCAGTCTTGAGTTTTCATAGTAGGCTCTACTAACATGGTTCTAATACTATTAATGATCATTTTGTTCAACATTTCTACTTTCCCATTAGCGGCTGCGTTGTATGTACTGGTAGTGGTGTGAAGTATCCCTAATAGCTTGCACACACTCTCAAATAAGTGTGAAGTAAAGTTCGCTCCGTTATCTGAAACGATTTGGCTGGGAATTCCACAATGCGGAATTAGCTGGTTTATCAAAGTTTGAACTATCGTCTCTTTTGTAATGTCTTAAAGCCCACACATAGTGAGAGTAGCGGTCGATAAGAGTTAAAAGATACTTGTAGCCCCTACAGGGAGAGAGCTTAAGGATATCTACATGAATGACTTCAAACTTGTAGGTAACTTCTCTGTATTTTCCAGTATGGGTTGATTCCCCGCCCGATCTTAGACATTTTGACATTGGAACTTTGCGGAACCACCTCTTTTAACTTTACGATGCATGTTTTCAAACACAAAATCACCTTTCAACACAGCGAGACAACGGTTAACCGAGGTGGCCCTGCATGTGGGTCATCCTGACGAGGTCGGCCACTATAACGCATGGAATGATGACGCGAGCATGGTTTAATGATACATCAACATACAAAAAAATCTTTTTCTTTCTGAACCAAAATTCTTGTTTTTAACGATTAAGGAGCTCTTGTGATATCCTTCTATGTGATTGTTTTATAAATTCATCATCCTGTTGTGTTATTGTTTATTTAAAGTAGTCAACCTCTTTTCTAAATCCTTTATCAGCTCTAAATGAGTATCGTTGCAATCTCTGATGAAGTGATTTGGTGTTTATCGGTAAAAAAGCATCTCTTAAGTCATCCACTTTTACTGCAGTTATTTCGTTATTAAATTTTTCTAAGTTCTCTTTCTCCATCTCTAATTTCTCTTCTACGCTAAATCCTTTCGTTCCTACTTCAGGAATTTTCCCATGGAAGATATTTGCGGAATGTCTTTGCGGTCATTTAAAATCAGCAGTTTGCCTTTCGTTGGTATTATAGGAATCTGCACGAGCCACATTCTTTGAGGTTTGGGCATATAGGTTCTTTAAACTTGGCGATAAGGTTTCCATTGTAAATGCGGTGGCAGGTATGTCTGAAGCACCTTCTATTTGGGTTTTGTTAGAGTCGCACTGATTGGTCCGCTCACCTTCGTCTGAGCCAATCAGATCATTTGGGAGGCGGGGCTTAAGTAGCGCTTCTTCGTTTTCATTCGGAATGCCTTCATTCGTAGTTTTTGCAACTATTTCAACTTCATCAAGATCATTTATCAACAAGTATTCACATAGAGGATTTTTTTTTCTCGTTATTAAATTCCATGAAACCTGATATGCTGACAAGAGGCTCAAACTTCGTATTTCACGTAAATTATAATTTTTATCATTATTGCATTTATTATATTTTTGTATTACATCTCTGCATTGTGTTGATATCTTTATTGGCCTATTGGATAGAAGGTATCCATATTTTTTCAAGAGTTTAGTTAAGAGCACCAATAATTTGCCAGCGTAATCATATGTCCGCTCTATTGGAGCTAAAAGGATACTAAAAAAAACAATCGGTTTGCCTCCGTCAGCAGTTGATAGAATGACTGCTGCAGCGGCGGTATTTGTGGAGTGTATGATGATCTCGAAAGGGCTTGATGGGCTCGGATAAGCCAAAGCATTTGCGTTCCGGATGGCTTCTTTGCTATCTTTAAAGGCTTTTTCCCCTGAGGGGTCCCACTTTATGCGACGATTACTGTAAGGCTTTCCCTTCAGGTAGCGATAAAGAGGAGCTGTAACATTTGAAAAGGCCACCACAGAAGAGCGGTAAAACCCAATCTTGCCCAGATAACTTCGTAATTCTTTGATAGTTTTAGGTTTTGGAGTGTCAATTATCTCACTTATCTTATCCCCATTGGGCCTAATCCCATCCTTATCAATTGTATAGCCGAGATAATCGATTTCTTTTTTCGATATTTGACACTTACTGGGGTTGACGCTGATGTTGAAGTATTGTAATCTTTTTAGTACTTTTTCAAGCAGGATCTGGTGCTCTGCTTCCGTTTGGGAGTGAATGAGGATGTCATCCATATAGGCGTGGGTGTTAGGGATTCCTTGCAACAGAGTATCAATGAAGGCTTGAAAAATAAATGGGAGGAGACGAACCCATAGGAAGGCACCGGTAGCTGGCCAGGAGCCCATGTTAGAGGAGTTATGGTGAAATCTATTTCACGGAATCTGGGTGTAAAGGGATGGCGTAGTATGATTGAACCAGGTCCAATGTTGTGAAGAGCCTACTTCCTTTCAAGGTAAACATTGCATCAGTAAGGTGTGGTAAGCCATAAGTTTCGACTTCTACCCTTTTGTTGAGTTCTCTAAAGTCGGATATAAGTCTTACACGACCTCCACTCTTCTCCAGGACACTGACAGGGAAGGACCAGGGTGAGTTTGCTCGTCTTAGCACTCCTGTGGCCACAAGATTGTCAAATTCTGCTCTGGTTTGAGCGTAGAGTTTGTGGGGGATTTTTCTGGGTCTGAGCGATATGGGGGGTCCCCTGACATTCACTTTATATGGATAGGTGTTAGCCAGTTCTATTAATACTTTTTCAGGTATAAAGGCGGTCTTTTCATCAGTAGTTACCTGACCGTCCTCACCTATCAATGCTGTGCTCATTCTTTTATTTTTATTATTCTTATAATTTTCAAAAATTTCATTCCACCTTTCCATTTGTTTTAATTTTATGTGATGGTTTTCAGGTAAATATGGATTCAAAAATAAATCTTTATATCGCAATAATATATCATTAAAAAGAGGTGGACTAGAAGGTACATGTGCAAAGTGTTAGGATGAGGAGTAAATGATAGAGAAGAAGGAAGGGTTTCATGCGCATATTTAATATTAAAATTGTAATTTTTATTTAATTTCATATTTTTATTTGTAACAGAATCTATCAATAAATCATTATCAAAATCGATCCCCATTTGAAATTTCTTTAAAAATGACAAGCCTAAAATATTTAAGTCAATATTTGCAACATAAAATGTATCAATATATTTCCTACCGAGACCTAGATCAATTTCAATACTTTTCACATCATAAATAGCTATAGTAGTATTGTTTGCGGCATACATAAACCCGATAGGTGGGCAGTGATTAGTAAGAGCCCCTGCTGCCAAGGCTTTTTGCCGCTCCTGTATCAATTAGATAATTTACCTTATTAATATGGTCATAAACTTGATAAGAAATCAAATCGTCGATTGCACAAATTTGATCGTTCAACGCCATATTGGCTGTAACAGTTTTTCTGTCACCACAGCGTTCGTTAGCAGCACTTTTGATGGGGTTGAACAAGATATTTGTTTTATCGCTCTTTCTCTCTCTTATCGGGTCCATGGCCATATTAATTGGCAAATTTAATGTGAAAAAGATATACCCTTCATGCTTAGGGCTTACAGTTGTAATAATATTTGTATCATTTATCTTACCATAACATCTTGAGATAGCTGAATCATTTATGATAATATTTTTGTCAATTAAAATGTTTTCAGATTGAGCACTACTACTACCGGAGTGTATGTCATTGTATTTATCAATAGAGGGCGCATGCATGCCCTTCACATATACTGACGGTTGTCTTTTATCATCTCCAAAGAGATCTAATTCCGCACAAAACACCTGGATCCCTGTTTTTATTTTCAAATTTCTTGACACTTGCAGTTGGTTCGATACCTTGAGGAGCTTTGTCCTCTTTACCATTACCATCGGATTTGTTATTTTCATCGAGGGTATGGTCTTTATATTCATTATAATTATTATTTGGATGAATATTATTATTATTATTATTATTATTATTATTATTATTATTATTATTATTATTATTATTATTATTATTATTATTATTATTATTATTATTATTATTATTATTATTGGTAGTAGTAGTAGTAATAGCGGTATTAGTAGTAGTGTTCTTTTGACTACTGTTATTGTTTTCATTTATAATGTTTTTATTTGTTGAATAATTTTCACTTGTTACATACGCATTATGAATTTCTAAGTTTATTTTAATGCACTTGGTATCATCTTGGCGATGATGGTTGATGATTTTTATTTGAGGATGAAAGGAAACTTTTTTTCTTTGAACTGATTTTTCCCGACTGCCATATTGAGGTTGTGTGGTGAGCAATCGGGATTCTAGTTTTCCGCATTTTGTGAGGTGGTTCTGTTACCATTATTGTGGAGTAATGGGTATAGGGGACATTCGACCCCTTCACATTTATAGGCAAGATATAAATATCTAGAATGATAATAACATAAATTTTGCGCGGCATTGTTGAATGCGTTTGTATACCCATTACTATCAGCTGACCTTGATGGTCGAGACAGGCTTCGGTCACGTCTCGAATTACCTCTGTCTGCTGTGTGTGTCTGACCTTGACGCATGTACTGTGTCAGCCAGCGTCGAGACAGTGTTCGCCAGCTGTGCCAGCTGGGTGGAAAGATGGCTGTCGCTGGGTGGAGTGGCGTTAGGTGTGTGCACCGGGTTTGGCGCGATGTTCTTTGAGCCAGCAGAGTAGGCTTCATGTCGGCTTGTGTGCGGACGCACAGCGTTCACAGAGCTCCAAGTCTGATCGAAACTTTGTGGTTGGTTTCTTCTGTCATTATGAACGAAATTTTTATAAAGATCGTCTGCCACTTTGACCATTCTCAGCAAGTCGTTTTCTTCGGCGAGCGAGTACACAGACATCTGTACGTTTACAGGCATTTGCTCTAAAAACAGATCTACTGCAAATTTAGGGTTATGTTCGATGAGGACTTCAAAGCTTTTGTTACCAAGGACGCTTTTCCGGTTGAGACTATTCACTTGAGTAGCTCTTCTGCATGCCTTGTTTGAAGACGTCCCGTATCCTATTTCGTAAC
>JABUQX010074323.1:0-22500 GCA_015478945.1 Trachelipus rathkii | reverse complement strand
CTCAAGATACTCTCTCCAGAAATCTCCCGGCAGGAGAGGTAAATTTCAAGGAAAGGGCTGCGACTTAAATTTGATTCACAAATTTTCGCCTAAACGAAAGAGGTCAGAGGCCAAGGGTGGAAACGCGCTGGAAAAGGCTGTGACTACAAATTCGCCTACGAAGAGAGGAGTATCTCAACTGTAGGGACTTTTGTTACTTTACTTTCGTTGAATATCTTTATTACTTATGGTTGAATTAAAAAACATCATTTTCAAATATAGATTTCTAAATTACCATCCTCTTTCTTATATAGGGTGCTTGCTCTTAAAGAAGCCAGCAACTTAGCAAGTTTTGCCCTATATAATTTGAGTGAACCACGGAGAAAAAACACCCAAGAACTTCAATCAACGGCTTCTGAAAGCAAAACAAAAGAAGAAAAAAAAGAAAAAAACTGCAATAACACAAAATCGCCCAATCAGAACACTCGGAGAAAATGGACTCAAGCAAATGAACATTATCAAAACGACCTTCAATTATTCATTTTTAATAAAATTTTGCATTATGGTCTTCAGCTTTTCACAACCTATCACAGAGTAGCTTCGGTATGGGACTCATCGTCTTTGACATAGCAAACTTCCCTTTATGGTAGGATTTCTTTTCATCATTTTCAAGTTTGGATTATAGGGCACAGAAACTCATTTTTTGGGAATTCACGGAGGAACCTTGATTCCTTTTTTCGGAATTCTAAATGTCCTGTTGACACGCTCCCTGTTTATGTATGAAGAAATTTTTTCCAATAAAGGACTTAACATTAAACAAGCTAACTTCGTCTCTTACATATGTCAAAGCAATGTTTTCTCTGCGTAACTACAGCTTTGAAAAACCTATTTACGTGCGCATTATCAAATCATGGATACATTAGAAACACCTTATATACTGGACCTTTCATTGGATTCAACGTTCGATCGATGTGGCCTATTTAACTTGTAAATAACTCAATTGTTTAATATCAATAATTATGTTAAAAACATTTTTGATATTTTTTGCATTTAAATGTTCGTATGTTTGTTTATATCTAACGGATATAACCAAATATGCTTGTGTTTCAATGCACCTTTTATTTTCTGTTATATAACAATTTATTTGTATTTTTATATATTCAAATATTTGTATATATGTTTAGATCTTCGGATGTAACCAATTATGCTCGTATTTGAATTATTATTTTACCATTTCATGTTCTATTTTGCCTTCCAAATGTTGTATGTCACTTATGGTCTTCAGATATAATTAGATATGCTACAATTTGATACAACCCAGTATTGTTCTTTATTTTAGTTATTATTTTTACCTCATTGAAATGTCTTATATGTTTGGGCTAGTGATGGGACGATTAATCGGCATCGTCATCGTCATCGGCAAAATCGGCATATTTTTTTTAATCGTCATCGTCATCGTCATCGGGCAAATTTCGCCGATTATTTTGCCGATTAAATGAACAAATATTAAGAATTTTGAATAATATTAAAACTCAATTAATAATATAATTAAATAATAATTATTTTATATATATATATATATATATATATATTATATATATATAATATATTATAATATATAATATATATATATATATATATATATATATATATAGTATATATATAATATTATATATATATATAATTATATATATATATATATATTATATATATATATATATATATAGTATATATACCCATATAGGCTCATGGTATGTATGACATTCCAGTCCCTATTGGTTCGCCTTTCTGTTATAGCGTTTCATTTATCCACACTTCATCCTCCAGACAAACATATCATATACCCACAATACTTATTATTCACACCCTTTTCTAGACAACATCTTACCGACATCCCTATCCCTTATAAATCGCATACGTGTTTAGGAGAAAAATTGCCCACATCATTATGTCTGCGTGTCGTAAGAAAGACGACTAAGGGGACGGTGGTGTTAGGTTGGCTTTTTCCCCTACTACCACTTATCTTTGCAGGAATGCTAAATGCATGCCTCGGGAGAAGGTCGTGAGCGAGGTCTTAAGGGGGGGGGGGCACCTTTTTCTATCCTTCCGGCGAAAATGTATGGATCGTATCTGTATATGAAATGATCAGAGGAATAAATTTTGAGGAGATGAGGAGAGAGGTTGATGGATGTATTAGAAAAGGGCAAATTTGATTTGTCGCTGTGACACTGAAACAAGATGAAAGGAAACGGTGAAATGAGTGGTGTGGTGTGAAATGTGTTTGTTGTTGCTGTGGAAAGGAATAGAGGGATAGAAGGATTTGCAATTTCTGATGGGTGAGTTGTGGTAGAGGCTATGGTAGATTTTGTGTTGTGTGAGTACTAGAAGTCTAAAGTTAAATTTTTAGTTTGGAAAGATCAAAATTTGTGTTGGTGCGACCATATGATCCATCTGGGGTAATGTGAAAAAAAGGAGTTTACGAATTTATCGGGATAATCTGAATTGATGTTCTTGGGATGGGGGGTATAGGAGATTCAGTTCATTTGCACAATATCTGCCCATTCAAGGATTTTTTTTTTACAGTTGTTCACCACCACTCACGGCAGAGGCCCTATTCAAGGAGGGGGTGTATAACTCTCAAAAGTTCCTCACCTCTAGCGCAAATTACGCATATGAAGACAGAACGCAGGCTTTAAAGTGAGGGGATTTAAATCACCAGGAAATACAGAAGATGGAAGAGAATCCACCAAAAACAGAGGTGGTGGGAAAGAAGGAAGCACACAGCAGCGAACTTGCCTGGAGTTTCCAATTCAGCACAATTACTCGTGCGCGGATACAGCACCTATTGTGCTACGAAGGCGTCGAAAAGTGGTAGTACGCGAGTGATAAGTTCCCTCGAGCACTTGCCGCTGCTACGGTACCTATAGGATAGAGATAAAAGCACCAACATCGCCTTGCAAAGATAGAGGGTCAAGTGAACTGGAAAAGTACCAGAAACAGTTTATAAGCCTTTTTGCCGTTGACTCGGCCCTGTCCAAAAGTCCGGAGTGAAACCAGGAGCCCCCCCCCCTCCCAAGATATGAGAGCAGTACTCCATTTAAGGGCGGAGGAGACCTTTGTATAGCGGAGCAACTGAGAAAACGAGGAAATTCTCACAGTCTAAACAGACTTTCCAGTTCTTTTTGAATGCCATTTTAGCAACCAATTGTGATGTGAGGTTTCCAAGGACATTTTTTTGTTCATTTAAGGCCAAGGGATGTTTACATTGTCAACAGGAGAGACGACAGAACGTCGAAGAGGACAGGAAAGTTAAAAGTTTATTTTGGAGAAGGGAATTTGTAAAAAGTTTGGGGGTTTTTTAAGAATTGAATTCACAAAGTTATTTCTATCCATAGATCAGGAGAATAAAATCGGAAAGATTTAAGACGAGAGCAATTCCAGAAGTAAAAAGTGGGAGTAAACTGATATGAGGGTTAAAGAATGAAGGGATCGAGTCATTCGGAATACGAAGTGGATAGGTTAAGAGGTGCAGGTGAGAAGATCATTATATGAAAGGTTATGAATAAAGAGTTGTGGATAGGACAGAACCCTGGGAACACCACTATTGACAGAAAAGAAGATGAAGGCACCCCATCAACAACAGCGAGATTGATCGATTAATGAAAAGTAGAAATAAAGTAAGCAAAGAGAAAGGAGGAAATCCAAAGGGGGAGCTTGGAAAGCAGTGACCGGTGCCATACTCGGTC
The DNA here is from genome assembly GCA_015478945.1 of Trachelipus rathkii. NCBI lineage: Eukaryota > Metazoa > Arthropoda > Malacostraca > Isopoda > Trachelipodidae > Trachelipus > Trachelipus rathkii. The sequence goes on along the minus strand of JABUQX010074323.1, from coordinate 18,775 downwards.
AATTGCTTTGGATATGTCACACGCAAGTCTCCCCGTAGTTTCCTAAGGGAGAAAAATCATAAATCGGTTTGATAGGAATGTATATCGCAGTAGGACTTCGTCAGCGAGAAGCCGTACTGGCCGATCGGAGTGAGTCTTCCAGATGATCTAGAGTGAGCTTGAGGAGGTTTCAAAGATCTTAGATAGAATACAAGTGAGAGCTACAGGGCGAATAGTTAGAAGGATCAGAGCGGCTTCCTTTTTTCGGAATAGGTTGGACATGTGAGAGCTTCCAACACTGAGGGAGGGAAAGTGCTAGTATTGAGACATAGAGAATATAGTTGAGCTAGGGGCGAAGAGATTAGCCCTTTCAGTTGCGAGAATTATGCACACAATGATCAGATTCAAATAAGAGGAGGAAAGGCAGATTTACAGGAATTATTAGAGATTGAAAGATTTGTCAGTAGAGAAACCAAGGAGGTTAGACGCACTTATCTTTGATAAAGCCAGCTTTTGCTCGTCGAAGAGTTATCCTGCAACGATTTCATAGCTGAATTGAAAATTAGCGAGAGTGATTAGTGAGAACGAGAATTTTTCCACACTCGAAAGGCACACTGCTTCTAGCCTGAATGGCCAGAGAATAAGACGATCGAACCATGGATTATGAGGAAAGAAAGATTTAGTTTTAGAAGGAATGAATGAGGAAAGAAAAATTTATCTGAAGAAGGAATGAACCTGCTCATCCCATCAACGATTACAGCTCCCTCCTTATCTTTTAAATCTTTTTATACATCCATCATTATTTCTTATTGAGGTAGCCAATTTGCTATCATCTGCAAACTTGGAACCTTACATTTAAGTCCTTGGTCTATATATTTTATACATGTATGAGGAACAGCCACTTGACCTAAGAAATCGTTACGGACCACAAACATGTCTCCTCATTTCATTAATAAATACTTTTCATTTTCATTGATTAACTATTATTATTATTATTATTATTATTATTATTATTATTATTATTATTATTATTATTATTATTATTATTATTATTATTATGAGACTTAAGGAATCAAAAATTTTGATCGCCTAAAAAATTTCGGGGGCTTGAACCCCCTGACCCCCCTGTCTACGCCTTTTATTAATATATATATATATATATATATATTATATATATATAATATATATATATATATATATATATATATATATATATATATATATATATAATATTATATATATATATATAAGGTATATATATATATATATATATATATATATTTAGAGAGAGAGAGAAGTGAGAGAGAGGATGAGAGAGAAGAGAGAGAAAATTTTAAAAATAGTTTTTTTTCAATTAATCGTCAATCGTCATCGTCATCGTCATCGTCATCGGTGAAATTTGCCTAATCGTCATCGTCATCGTCATCGGCAAAAATTTCATAATCGTCCCATCACTAGTTTGGGCGCATTGTTAAATGGCCACAAATATGTATACATTTTGAATGAAGGTTAATTCTTTTCATATCTTGTTATAATTTATTATAACATACTTTTTCACTTCGTGTTTAGAGGGGGAAGTAATGTAGCACTCCATTATAACTTTGTTAAAATTTTAATTTTATCTTCGTACTTATGCTAAGATTTGCCGAGCAAAATTTTAGCATTAAGTCGAAGTGAAATAATATATAAACCCGTCCTGTTTAGATAGATACTCGATCATTAAGTCAGATAAAATTAACAATAATAATCAGAAGAAATAAATTCACTCCAAGATACTCTCTCCAGAAATCCCCCGGCAAGAGAGGCAAATTTCAAGGAAAGGGCTGGCGACTTGAATTTCAATCACAAAAATTTTCTCTAAAACGAAGGAGTCAGAGGCAAGGGTGGAAAACACGCTGGAAAGGCTGTGACTACCAATTCGCCTACGAAGAGAGAGTATCTCAACAGTAGGGACTTTTGTTACTTTTATCTTTTCAATTGAATATCTTTATTACTTATGTTGAATAAAAACATCATTTCAATATGGATTTCTAAATTACCATCCTCTTATATAGGGTGCTTGCTCTTAAAGAAGCCACCAACTTAGCAAGTTTCAACATTATATATATATATATATATATATATTATTTATATATATATATATATATATATATATAATATATATATATATATATATATATATAAGTAGTATACAAAACGGGTCTACGCGAACATCGCCTAATTTCGCTCGAAGGGGCTATGAGACCACCCCCTCATTTCACTCGGAGATGTCCCGGAAGACGCTTCGCTCCTGGTTTCTCCTATTACTTACATAAAATTTTATAAGGACAGTTTTATAGGAAATTGTAAAAATTCATTTATAATAAAAAAATTCTTCAATAAATATGGAGATATTAATTGAAGTTGGTGATAAAAAGTATTCAATTGGAGGAAGTTTATTCAAAGGAGACATTCCAGTTCGTTGTTCATTTTGTAAGAGCCTACAAACACTTATGGTTCAAGATTGTGGACAATTCTATAATTTTTGACAGACGTAAAAAATTATTGCGAAGTTCTAAAATTGAATATGATAGCCGCAATTTAGTAAATACGTATAAAAGAAATGAATTTAATGATGAAGCTTATCATTCATAATATAAGCAAAATAATAATAAACCATTAAAATATTCATCAAGTATATATTTAGAGAAAGTTATTTATAAATATTATAAAAACAATAAAGATATAAAAAATAATTATGATAAAATATTAAATACCAATGATGAATTAGAACAGACCTATCAGCAGGTAAAGTGTTCATAAAGAAAAAATTCCATAAATGTTCATTATAAATTGTTTAAACTGTTACAATTATGTGGTGTCAAATGTAATAATTCTGATTTTCAGAAAGTTTCTAATAAAAGAGAAATTACATTAAATGAATACAATGAAATGTGGAAGAAAATTTGTGAGTTTAAGAAATGGGATTTAATCAAGTAAAAAGGATATGAGCATTATATTTAAAATTTTTAAATACAAATTTTTTCCCTTTTATTTTTGATTCAGTAAATATTTTACTAAGGATATGTAACCGATCAAGGTTTTTAAATGATTTTCAAATTCTTCAATATTTTCTCTATTGGAAGAATTTTTCACATTTAGAGTTCTTAATTCTATCAGTATCTGCATTAATAAAACAAAGGTTTTGTTGTCTCCCCATTTTTACATCTTCAAATCCTTTAATTTTATCAGTATATGCTTAGCTTGACGATTTATCACTTTCATTAATTTGAAATTTTTTTTAATATTAATATGACAAACTTCACAGTAATTTATATTTTTTATTTTTTATCATCTGAATCACTATCATCTGAGTCATCATTTTCAATTTTTTTACCGAACAACTTTTTAAATGTCCGAATCTTAACAAATTTTATGTACCGATTTAATTTATTTGAAATAGTTTTTAATTCCTCAATATTATTGCTAGTAAAGGTTTTGGTCTAAATCTATGAGTTCTTTCGATTTCTTTACAATTTTAATTTTTTGAGAGATTTATAATTGTGCTCATTGAGAGATTTTCAATTGTGTCCATTTATTATAGGGAAAATTTTTTTTATGAAAAATTCATTTGATGATAATCTTCACCAATATATTGCATTTTAATATTGATTTCATTAAAAAATTTAATTTGCTCATCATTCAATAGATTCACATATCTTCTTGGAAGAAATACATTAGTTACTTCATCCTCTCCTACACGTAGAATTGCAAACATTGCGAGACCATATTTTGTATTTACTTTTCTAAGTTCAATAAATAACCTTATAAATCACATCTTTATATAAATCAGATAGTTTTGTAGTCTGCACGTAATCAGTTGAATAGTTCAAAATTTTTAATAGCTCTGATTTGTTTTCCATCTATTTATTATAGAGGAAAAGTTTTCTGTTTTTAATTTTATAGTTTATATTCATTCTTCAATATTCCTCAACATCATATCCATCATAATTTTAATAGTCATCTCCTCATCTCCATTTTTCTTTAGCCAATTTTCTCTTTCCCTTTTCAATCTTTCTTTCTCCATCTCTCCCATAGGCACCCCTCTATATTTTTCTATCTTTTCAAATATATCATCCATCTTAATTTTCTCATTCTCAAAAGATTCATCGCCTAATATATCATTTTCGGAAAGGTCATTCAGATTTCCTAAATCGTATTTTAGAAACATTTGAATAGTATGCATAGATTTTTCATTGGTTGTACACTTGCAGCTTGAAAATTTATGATATCTCCTTCATTAAGATGAATGTTTTTCATTCAATTAATTCTAAAATCTGTATCACTATATTTATATATATCAAAATCTTTAAATTCATCTCCATTGATAAATAACTTCACTAAAATATACCGATCTTCATCTAGAGATGCCAATGTAATTGTATCTATAAATCCTTTATATGGCATAATCTAATCAGTTTTCTTCGAAGATGGTCCTTTCATTCCTAATACGAACGGAAACTTTCCTGATTCTAATTTTCAATTTGTTTGAAAAATTATTGTTTCGTAAGCACATGTTTCTCTTTTAAAATTATTTATATTTTCTCTAAAAGTTGAAATCTGTTTATTAATCGTTTTTAAGACGTTTTCAAAACCATCTTATAAACGTTATAATGCATGTCAAAAAGTTGAAATTTTATTTATTCAACCATTTTTTTAAAATAATCACCTTCAGATTGTAATTCAGTTATTGATTTCTTTTTATTTCCCGTCTGTCTTAACATTTTATCAACCTTACTTCTTGTTTCTTTTACTAAATTATCTGTATAAAATTTTGTAGTAACCGTTTTCTTCTTGAGGATTAGCCGTATTTGCCAGCCTTTAATATTCCATATCAAAATTACCTTCCTCATCTAAATATTTGAATCCAATTCTTGACAGTCCTGGAGGTCCTGGTGGTCCTGGAGGTCCTGGAGGTCCTGGAGGTCCTCGCGGTCCTGGTAGTCCACTTCTTGTTAGAGGTCCTTCACCAAAGTCGACATCGGCTCATTTATTATAAGAAAAAATAGTCATTGTAGAATTATGAGGTAAAATTTAATTTCAATACAGCTACTCCGAAAAGAACAAATAAACACAAATGAACGCAAATAACTTCATTCAGTTTTTGTATTTGATACGTTGAATAGACAATATCGCATTGAATATAATTTTCAAATTCACTCGGAGGTTCAACACCGAATGAATTGAAATAATAGCATAAGTTTTTAGAATTTTTAAACCAACACGTCCAATTCTAATGAGTTCCTGAACTTTTAATTGAATCCAAATTTAAGATTCCGCATTCCTTTTTATTAGATTTTTTTTGGAAGAGCATCTCTCATAAAAATTCCTTCAAAGTTTGGAATTTTAAGTTGATTAACATATTTCATAAGATCATATTGACTCAGTGCTTTCATCGGAATATTCAACTTTTGCATGGTTTGAAAAATAAACCCTCGCCAGTTTTTCGACGAGGGTATGGTTTTAAAAAAAGACCTTTTCCATTTATTTTCTTTTTTTCCATTTGAAGGTTATGCCTTCTAGTTTCTTCTAACTGCTTTTGAGATGTTTTTTTATCATTTACACTCTTTGCTATAGCACTAGCTCCACCAGCAAGAGAACCGATTGCAGTGGCAGCTGCTAATAATGTTGGAAGTGTTATTAAAAGTCCTCCGTGTTTTGCCAAGGCTGTTACTTGTGATATGCTTAATTTTTAATTAAATGGTATACCTTTTAAAAATTTAGCTTTTTGTATTTGAGTTAGGAGAAGAGATATATTTCCTTTTAGCTTTGGATTAATTCTAAATGATATAGAAGATTTTTTATTTACTGCGTTGTTTAACTTCTTTACCTGATTCGGTGTAAGATATATTTTCATATCGTTGTACTTCATTTATGTAAGAGGAAAAAAAGTTATTAAATATAAAATTTTAAATATAATTTTTTTCTTTTATTAATTACCTTAATTTTTATTTAAATCTCATAGAGTTTTTAAAGAGGTATAATAAACCTCAGTATAATTAAGATAATTTTTCATAATTATAATTATTAAACATGGGGGAGCAGCTCCCCCCTCCACCAACCATAATTATGATATTTTTTTTTAATAATTATCGTAATTTTAAGAGAGGTGGGATTACAGTGCATCCCACGTCCTTTAATTATCTTAATTTTTATTAAATTCTCAGAGTTATTTCAATTTTATATTTTTTATAACTTTAATATGCTTATTTTTTAAATTTTATATTTTTATAATTTTTATATTTTATTAGAAGTAAGTTGAGTTTTTATTCTTCCACATTCTAAGCATGTACCTCTAAGCATATTACTTTTAGAAGTCATAACCTTTTGAACATTTTCAGTATTTGTTACTTTCCTACAATGAACACAATAATACCTCATTTATTTAAGAGAAAAAAACTAAAAACGATATTCACTTTATTCCCATCAGATTCTAATTTCAAAATTCGATCTGATAAAATACTAATGCATAAACTGTTGTAGGTTTTAATATATTTTTCTTAAAAGTTGCTCGTATCTGTGACTTGGTTTTTTAATTTTTCAGATTGTCTACTTGTACAAGTTCCGGTATTCTGTTAAAGTAATAGAACAATTTTCTTTGTGAAGTACATGATTAAAATAATCTGATAACATTTAATAAGCGGTAGTATAATAATTTTCATTAAAATCAAGCTGATTATCCATTTCTGGATATCTTACACTATTTAATTGAACATAGGCGCTAGTTATACTACAATGATCAAATATAGCTGGATTCATAATTTGATTATCATCTTTGCTTTCTTGAAATGCTAAAATTATAAATCTCGGTTTCTCTGATCCGGCTGTAACATTTAATCTCCAATCGATTTGTTTTTGTCCTTTATTTACTTCTACAGATTCACTCTGCCTGTTTAAGAAACTAACATTTAAAACAATTTTGTTCATAATATCATTACTTAATTTTATCATATATTTATCTGTAAAGGTTACATGTGGAATTCTCCAAGCTATTTTCGATAAAATAATTTTACCATCTGGAACTTTATAAATACCGTCATCGTTTTTATCTGAGGATTTTAATATAACATCATTATCATATTCTTTTCTTCTTAGGGTTAACTGATGTTTTATTACAAAATTACTTTATTATAATTTTCACAAAATCCGAATATATGATTTAAAGGAATAGCTACGCTAAAATTTCCCCATGAGTTTTTAAATAAGTAATTGTGTCTCTCCATGTAACCAGGATTATTAAATTTTGGACATATTTTTTCACATTTATCAGGAGCACACATAAAATTCATGCCTTCTGAATAATTCATAGGATATGTTAAGAGTCCTTTCATAGTTGATGCTTGTCCAGGACTTTAATATCCTTCAATATTTTCATTTCCAAGTTGGTAGTCAACTCTTGAAAATAAATACATAATTCCATTATTAATTAAATTTATGTATAATTCTTTTCCTGCTCCAGTTCCAGTTCCAGGATGACCCTTCTCAAATATCGATCCGTCTTCCTTTTTTAAAGACCCTTCGATATAAATATAACTTCTAGGAGGTAGTCAAAATTCATCTCGATTTTGAACAGATATTCTTATATCAGCGGATTTATTTAAATTAGTTCCTGTATAAGGTTCATAATCTCGATATTCAAATCTTTTAAAGGTTTTTAAAGAATCTTTTCAATTTAAATTATGATCCATTTATTATAGAGAAAAAAGTTTATGTTGATTTTAAATGCAATCGAATAGTTATTATTTTTCCTCGAAGATTCAATGGTTTATGATTTTGATCAATAAGCTAAATATGAATTGAATTAATAGTTGGAATTGTAACCGGCCGATATACTACTGTATTAGGTTTTTCATTCATTTTATAACCAGGGGAAACATCAGGAAAGAAACTATACAAAACTGGTTCCTGCACTTCATTAAGATATGAACCTTCTATAATATCCCAATTACCTAAAATAGAATTTACTGTAAAATATCAACAATGTTTTCACCTTCATGTTCACCGATTCCCTCAATGATACCCCATCTAAATCCTAAAAGTTTATTCAATGACTGATTATGATTAAAGTTTATTTTAAGATTAGAATTCTCAATATGAATAATACAATTCATAGTGATATTGTTCGCTTTAATGTTGAATGCTTCTGAATGCTTATTTTTATCAAGTTGTTTTTGAATGTAATCCTTAATCGTTTTAATCTCATTGGCACCTGTGGGAAATTTTATTTCAAATATTTTATCATTATATTCATATACGAATTTATTATTTGATTCATCGATATTTGGTACTGAATGATACATATCTATATTTAATAATGCTATTTCATGCGTTTTATCCTTATTTAATTTTAAAGAAGGGTAAAAATTATATTTGAAATCAGATGTATTACTAGATAACACAATGCTTATTTATTATAGAGAAGAAAGTTATTTAAAGATTCTATTATAGCTTTATCAAACATACCTAATCTTAACAATTCATCATTAATAGCTTGTAACTCATTAAAAACGTTAGTATTACCCGATTTAATTTCTGAAAATAATATTCTATGTCTATTAACAAGTTCATTAGGATCTGAAGGTAAAAATTTAAATCCCGCGCCTAAAATATCAGGTACGTCTCCTACACTAGTTTTTCGAGGAGTCTCTCCAATACTGCCTCTTCTGACGTAATTCTGATTTTAATTCAACAATCAATTTATACTCATTATATATTGGTTAAATAAAAAATTATATTTTTTACCCTATTCGCTCTAACAGTAGTTCCACCATCCTTTAAAAAACGCCTTAGTTTGAAGCATTATTTTCTTATAATTATTATAGTCATTTATGGAAACTTCTCCAAGTTTTTTCAAGGTTAAAAGTTTCCATAAACCTTCAGTACCTATTTATTGATGGCTATCAATAATTAAATTATTACCAGCAATTTTAACTATTTTATTACCTAATTTAAAATCTGCACTTCCTTCAACCGCTTTAATACCGAATGCGTGGTCATATTTAATATAAGAAAATAGTATTTTCAAATATTTTTCTAATATTTAACCTAAATCATATCCAGGAGTACTATGTGATGCTGATAGATCTTCAATAGCTAAAGGGGTTCTACTCGTAGTTATAGCTGGTATTGCTGGTTGACTTTGAAGTATTTCTTTTTGATGTGTAGTTATATCCTTAATCGGTTCAATTAATGGTTGTAGTAGTTTAATATTTTCTTGATAGATATCTTGTTCACCTAGTTTCTCATTTAAAAATCTTTTCTGAAGTTTCTTTCTAATTTTTACTAAATCAGATTTTTCTTTAATATTAACATATGACATTTATTATAGAGAAAAAAAAAAACAGAAACAGCAAGTCGTTTCGCGTTCTGTTTTACATAGGATATCTGTTTCATGAAGCCGTTTCAAGTTCTAAACTTCTGTTAAGTCTTTTTCATTTATGCATGATGTTGTATCATATCCTTTCCACTTAACGAGTACTTTACCTCTGTTTCGCTTTAATATTTTTTCAACTTCATATAATTCGCTTTCATATTTCGTCATTTCTTGCTCATAAAAACTGCCAAAAAAATTTTCATTATTCATATCCCTAATTTTATAAGTTATAGGATCTGTTTTCAATACTCTCGATATAATGAATACTTCTTCGGTAAAGTTAGGAAGATAACCTTTTCTAAAACCTTTATACTTTCTACTGATTCTAACTCTGTTTCCTATTCCAAATTTTGGTTTTCTAAGGTCAATCTTTGCAGGAGGAAATAAATTTTTATACACTATTTTTTTATACTTTGCAAGCGATCCTTGCTCTGGAGACATTTTAATACTTCTGTGATAGCTTGTATTATAATTTTTAACTAAATATGGAAGTATATCAATCCATTTTTTCGTATTGTTTTCAGTAAAGTATTTCCACATTTTAGTTTTTAATGTCCTGGTAAATCTTTCTACTACTTGCGCTTTAGTTTCATTTTCTGTAGCGAACCAGTGTATTTCATGATTCTTAGAAAGTTCGGTTGTTTATAAATTCAAGACCTTTATCCGTATGTATTTTTCTCGTGATTCTGTCTTTAAAAATATTTTCAAACGCTTCCGCTATTTCATTACCCGTTTTTATAATTGGAACAGCCCATGCAAACTTGCTGAATATATATAACTGATAATATATAATTTATATTTTTATTCTGAGTTTTATATTTTTGCATGTCTACTAAATCAGCTTGCCATTGATCATTAACACTAGAGACCATCACTCTTCTCGTTGAAAATTTATGTCTTTTTGGTTTATGTAATGTGTAAACGTTTTGATGATCTAGCCAGTCCTTAACTATCTTAGAAGATAACCCACTTTTTCGAACTAAATCATTGATTCCTGAGTATCCATCTGTAGGATTATAATATAATTCGTTAAATTTTTCAGAGCTTGATTTCGCGAACTCTTTACCCCGTTTTTTGATAGTAAACCCATTCCGAAACTTGATTTTATTCCCATAAATCCTGTGACTAATCTCGTGTCTTTTCTAACGTACTCTGGTTCATTAGGATCTAACGCAATTTCACTCCCTTGTTTTGCTAATAAATCATCTGCGGCATTTCTCTTTTTCATATTTTTATGTTTTAAATAATTTATATCATGTTTGTTACAGGCCTTATTTAAACTGTTAACAACATTATATCCTTCTTTTAATCTTTTTTGTACTTTCGTACCTGGGCCACAATATGAATATTTTTCTGTATTCCTAAACGATCCGTTTTCACTATTTTCCGATGAAATATCATTAGGTAAATTTAAATGTATTTCTAGTAAAGGGAGTTTCTTCAACGCTGAATTTAACAATCCTGAACCAGTTTTCGCCTATAAAAATAATTTCAATTCATTAACATAGTTTTGATTTTCAAGGGTTAAGTTTATTGAATTGGTCTCGATAAAATTTTCTTTATGAACTTTTCGAGTTGTATTGTAAATATACATTTATTTAAGAGGAAAAAACTTTTTAGGAATATATATAGAGTTAAAATTAGCTTGATATCTTCCTTCTCCTGGTGATAAATTTTTATTTATAACAATGTAACCAAATGGCTCTTTCCACACAGTTTCACAATAATTACGAAATTCTTCCCACGTCATATCTTTTGAAATGAAATCATTAAAAATATTAACTAAATCTTTTTTAGGCAATGAGAACAAAATAAAGACATTAGCATTCGATTGTAGTTTTGACTAATATATATAGAGCTTGTATTATGTCTTCCTCTCGTATAATAATCTTCAGCTTTACTTTGATTTGAATCATTCCTTATATCATCAAACACAAATAAATTTTTCTTCTTGTAGTTAACATCCTTTGGGTCTAGAATTTCGGAGGAATCTTCATAATATTCTACCTTATATTTTGATTTTATATGCTTTTTAGGTAGATTTCTAATAAATGAATCGATATCACCCCTTCCTTTCCCCAATAATTCAAGAACTTCGTTTTTATTATATCCTTTATCAAATCCTGATTTTATTAATTTATATTCTGGCTGGTGTAAAGACTTTCCAAAAACAAATAAATTATTATAATCTAACTACTTATCCATAAGTAACATTCTTAGTAGTAAATTTGTTTTACAGCATCCAGATTCTACAGTAATTAGAGCTCTACAATTAGGAGATAGTAATAAGAAATGATGTTCTTGATTATTTCTGCTATTCTCATCTTTCCAATGGATATAAATATTTTCCATCATTTATTATAGAGAAAAAAATAAAAATAACGTGTGCGTATATTTTTACTCCACAATAAATTTCAGGGAGTTTTATATTAGGATCATATATTTTTAATTTTTCTTTAACTCTAACTTACAACTAACATGCCATATTTTTTATATTTTTAAAATTTTTCCTTAACTCTAACTTACAACTAACATGCAATATTTTTTATATTTTTTTAAATTTTTCCTTAACTCTAACTTACAACTAACTTACAACTAACATGCAATATTTTTTATATTTTTAAAATTTTTCCTTAACTCTAACTTACATCTAACATGCAATATTTTTTATATTTTTAAAATTTTTCCTTAACTCTAACTAACAACTAAAATGGGATCTATTGTTGGCGTCAACTAATTTATTCTATAATGTCCTAAAGCTAATGTGTTTATATTATTTTCTAATATATATCGTTTATCATCATTTCTCGATAAGGCTATTTTATTGACTTGTGTAGTATACAAATTATGTTTTTTACTTTGTATTAAATTTTATCTCGTATATAGAGTTTCTTCATTAAATTATACTTTTTTATAGTCATCAATGTTAATCGTTTGATTGATAACGCTTTTTTTTACTCCCTTAGCTTTTTAAATTTCTTTATTTTCTAATGTTTTATAAGCATATAATTTTGCTCTTGGTCCTACAAATTCTGTTATCAGTTTTCCAGCTGTTTCATCTTTCATTTTACCTAATTCCTTTTTATTTTTTCTGAATTTAATTTATGCTCTTTTGGATAATCAGATGTATCGAACAGTTTTATATTCATTTTCATATCTTTATATATATATATATATATATATATATATATATATATATATATATATATATATATATATATATATATATATATATATATATATATATATATATATATATATATATATATATATATATATATATATATATATATATATATATATCAATCGTTTATTTATAATAGCATAATGAATCTGTATCTGTAAACAATAATTTTGGTTTTTCATTATATTTATTTTTTATATCATTATAAAGAAAGTCATACATTAAAGTTTTACTTAACTCTAAAATAGACATTCCTACATAGATAGGTTTATCAAATCTTAGTTTTTTTTCATATGACAAGCTATTAAAATTTTTGAAAATATTTTAAATGATTCAAAATTTGGTTTATTTACTAATTTTTGAGCATGCTCTTCATTTTTAACTAGTCGTACATCAACTCTATTTCTTATGTTTTCCATCGTTTTACCAAACACTGAGTTGTTCATTAATTTATAGAAATCTTTCTCAAATTCATTTTTTGCATCCTTTCTCTTTCTCGTGTTAAGATCAATGTATGATTTCATCCAATCGCTCTGATCAAATTCTAATATTCTATGTATTTTCGTTAGTTTCAATCCTAAATTCAAACACTGTTTTAAATTTCTATAGTGTATGATATATTTTTCTTTATTATTCAAGTTTGGAACTAATTTTGAAACTTTATCTAACTATATTTTCTGCTGCTATGGGGTAATCGCTATGTAAATTGTGTAGTTCTTTAGGATATTCTAAATCAACTTCTAAGATATATCCTTTTTTAGATTCATCACAGATGTCCAAAACATCAAAATCGTTAATGTTTTTCATCCATTTAAAATTTCCCGTAGGCAAATACTGAGATATTGCCCAACCATGCAAATTATTAGCATCTAAATAAGTGATATAACTATGCGGTTTATTTTTATCATAACTTTCTTGAATATATGGATTATTAGCCTTCGCATATCTATGTGTTATAGAACTGATTCCTCCTCTAATCCCTTTTTCTATCATTACCAACATATCCAGATTTTTTAATAAATCTAGTTTTACTTTCGTTTCTTTTAATAATGCATCCCAAGATAACCCTGAAGATGTAAAATAACGAGCTGGATCTAATTTATAAGTATCTAAGCAAGTTGTTCTAAAATTTTCAAGCACATCCGCTAATAACAATGTGTCAGATTTTAATTATAACATATGGAAATCTTTAAATGTTTCACAACTAAATTTTGTCCAGATAGTCTGCGCATGTTTGTAGTCCTCATTCGTTATATCTTCATTATTTAAATTATTATAAAATTTCTAATTTTTAGTTAATTTTTCATGATTAAATTTTGCTATATCATCCATCCAATCGTATGGATGATAAATTCCTTTACGTTTTAGTAGCTGAAACTGTTCATCTTGATAATATTTATGTAAATTCTTTAAATTTTCATCCATTAAGTTTGATGCTAATTTAGCAAGAGATGATGACATAAATATAAAACTATCGAGGAATCTCAACTCCATAGTTATTATTTCATCAACTTTTATATACTTACTGAAACGTATATAAGTTTCATCCGTTTCAGGAATTGCTTTTAATTCACCATCGGTTTGTCCAAATTCTTTAACGAATAAATGAGCATCGTATTTAGATAAGTTGTGCATTATTATTGGAATAAATTTAGGGTTTTTAATTTGTAAATTAAAACTTCTATGTGCAGGTCCTCTATATTCCCCTGTTAAATGATTATGGTCTCTTACTTTGAAATCTGATGGTGTATATTGTTTTTTACATACATAACAACGATTAGCATTTTCATGATTCATTTTTTCTTCTGAAGTTAAATAATTCATAAATTCATTTTGATTCTGAAATTAAATATCCTACAAATGTTTCCTTCATAAATTTTAAGTTTTGAATATTCATCTACATCACATTTCGTATAACAACACCACCTGTTTGGTTGATGTTTCTGTAGGTTAATGATGTAAGATTCTTTAGGATTTGGTTGGCTCGTATGTATTTTTTGTAAGGTGCTTTCAAAATCTGCACACATAACAAATGGATGTCTGAATTGTTAATAATACAGTTTAAATTGAACTTGACCTTTAGATAATTCCATCCTTACCGGTTTATGAATATTACATTCTGGTAATTGATTATCTAATAGTTCTTTTTTATAAAAACTATGTAAGCAGAATCGACATGGATAAGTTTTTTCTTTATGCTTCTTATCTATGAACTCAATGCTTTCATAAGTATATAATGTGTATTTTTATCATTTGATATTAAAAGTAAATAAATATGTTTAGTTTTCTCAACTTTTGTAATTCTTAAAGGATATAATATTTCTTTTTCATCAAGTCCAAATACGTTTTCTGAAACATCGATTGGTTCTCAAAATTACTAATCTGTTTTAATTAAACTGGAAATTCTATTCCTTTCCAATTGTAATTTTTAGATACTTCTTTTATTCTTGTTGATAATCTCTGTGGATTGTCTTCATCTAAACAATCAGATCTTGCTATACACCATTTGAAACATTCGTTATCATTTTTATTTTGAATATTTATCAACCCAAATTTTTTTTTTTATATTTGACTGGAGTTTCAATATATGAAGAAGCTCTTAATGGTTTATATTTTGCTATCTTTATTTCAAAATCTAAAAGTTTATTGATAATCCATCCTGATCTTTCTTATGTAAATTTGCAAATTTTTTCTTCAATTTTATAAATCATGTCATGAATAGTATCTTTTATTTGAGAATTATTTGTTATACTTGCCATAGAACAGCTATTAAACCAGTTATTTATCGTTTGTTTTCTTTCATCAAGTAAATTTTTATAGAATTCAACGTTAAGAGAAAGACTTAATTTAAAATTTTTCCAATTTTGATCTTGAATTTTATTAACAATTGTGCTCATCATATTGTTAATAAATGTTCTTGGGTCAATTATATTTATATTTGCATAACAATAGGCTTTAAAATTACCTTTAATTCCTTCTCGACAATTTTTATAATCACATTGAATCGAATTTCTTTGATGAATCTTACTTTTCTTAAGAATTTTAAGATTTAGAACGTTTTTATTACATATTAAACATAATTTCTTTTTATCATTAAAATATCTCATGTCAAGCAATGATTCATTTGTATTTTTCATATATTTATTACTTTTTTCATGAATTTTAAAATTTTTAATTTTAGTGTTACAGATTTCACAAGTTATCATTTTATTAAAGATTTTTTTTATTATGACTCAATTTTTGATTTTGCTCATTCCCAGATCTTCCCATTTTATTATAGATTTTTTTTATTTTAAATCAATTTTGGATTTTGCTAATTCCCAGATCTTACCATTTTATTATAGATTTTTTTTTATTATAAATCAATTTTGGATTTCGTTATTCTTGAATTTTATAATTTTTCGAGTTTTGATTTTAAAATAGGAGCTAATTTTTCTTCTAAATTTTATATTCTTCTTGAAAGACGTTCTTTATCTAAAATTATAGAAGTTAGCCCATCATTTGTTCTATCATAATTATCCATCTCGAAAATATAATTATTTTGTGAAAAGGTGACTTTCTTTTTATTTTTGTTCATTTTTAATTTTCTTATATATTAAAGAAGAAATAAAAAAAATATTATATTTTCCTAAAACTCATCGAGTTCTTCAATTTTGCTCTCATATAAATTTTTTCTATCTTTTATATTTTTTAAAATTATCTTTAATAATTATTTTATAATAAAATTACCATAAAAATAATATCTAATTCTAATTCCTCGTACTCGAAAATCTATATATCAATATCTCACTTTTCTTTCTATGTTTAATAGAGCCAAATATTTAACATTTAAATTTTTTAAAATATTAAAAAATCATTTAACATCCGTGGATTTTTATAATTTTTGTTATTTATGGACTTCTGTTTTTCAAAAAAAAAAAAATCCTACAAAAGATAACCTTCTAATTAATATATTTAAATGAAACTTGGTATCGTACATTGTTCTCTATTTAATTGTTATTATTTTCAAAGTTATTATTATTATTATTATTATTATTATTATTATTATTATTATTATTATTATTATTATTATTATTATTATTATTATTATTATTATTATTATTATTATTATTATTAATATTATTATTATTCATAAGCAAAGTGAGATCGTCTAGTTTTCCACTCTAGAATGGAAAATTTTCTTACAACACGCCTTTTAAAAAAATTACCCTCCATCAAGACTTGAACCAGTAACTTTATTTTCTAATCCAACGGTCTATCCACTCAGCTATACAAACACAAAGAATTAATTCTTTTAACTTTTACTGCTTTTAAAATATTCTATTTTTTTATATTTTTAAAATAGCTCCTTTAATATTTATTTTAGGAGTAAAACACATAGAAGCAAATGTACTTATTTTGTAATTATCCATAAAACAGCCTCTACAGTGTGGCTACTTATTAATGTATATCCTCATAACTTTTAAAATATTATTTTTATGAAAAATTTACATATGAGTAAAATTATAGATCTTTTGATTCTCTATAAAACTCTCCTTATAAAATTTTAGGTAACTAGTAGTTAAACTGCTCAGAGTAGACGGAGCACCTGGTAATAAAATTAAAAAACATATCACATCTTCATGGATTAAAACCTTCTTTCAACTCCATTCCCTTAAACAAACCTTTACAAGTTGTAGGGGGAACGTGGAGCGAAGCATCTTCCGGGACATCTCTGAGTGAAATGAGGGGCTGGTCTCATAGCCCCTGGGAGCGAAATGAGCGGGTGGTCTCATAGCCCCTTCGAGCGAAATGAGATGTTCTCGTAGCCCCATTTTGTATACTACTTATATATATATATATATATATATATATATATATATATATATATATTATATAATCTAATATATATTTAAAATTTTTAATAACAATATATAAAATATAAACATACTATACAATATATAAAATATAATACCTATATGTGTATCATATATAATGAAGAACAATTCTGCTTACAATTTCAGATCCTACAGCTTTTTTCTCAAAAAGTATAAAAGATATTTGCTTTAAACTTGGAATCTAATCTTGTATGGATAAGCTCGAATCCGTGTAATTTCAAGTCTGTAGGATGTCCCTAAGGGGGGTTCACCCCCGAGGGTGGACGCCGATATTGCGCTTGCCTTTGTTGCTTGAGCTGAGCGCGTGAGTTTAGGCCTAACAAGCGTTCGGGCGACCGACCACCTGGAGATCAAACAGACCTTCGGTCTGTTTTTGACGAGAGACACAGACTGAGTGCGCGTGCGCATACACAAACATGCACATTCATTATTATTAATTATTATTTACGTCGAAGAAAAGATTCCCCGAGGGTCACTTCTGAGTTGTTTTGTAAAGCCTTCTACGGTTCCTACATCCGAAAGTCCGCACTGAAGCGGCACCTGACCGGTCAGCACCGCACCGCACCGTCCCCTTCCGACTCCGATTTCTATAAGTTGGAGCCATCGTATCGTGATAAAATTTGGAGTGGTGTTAGATAGGGAGGTAACCTCGTCGTAGACGGGGTTACGTCCCCGTGGGTCCCCGAAAGGGGACCCCCCCTTAAAAATCGAAGTGTTTCGTAATTAGCTTGAAATTTGGTGAGATATCAGGAGTTGAATTTTCTAGAAAGAGTTTAGTATTGGGATTGAGGAGTTGGCTCCGGAACGTGCTTGGAGCCGCTGCGTGACTGAGTTTAATAAAACAGTCGTATAATCAACAATACCAAGTGTGCTTATATATTGTTTTATTGGATCTGTAGTTTCGAAATAAAGTTCAGAACATCAAGAAAAAAAAAAATTAATAAATAAATAAATAAAATTTTCTTACACTTTTAATGTTTATAAACTTACAAATTTACGTTTTTACATACCCTAAAGCCAAAAAGCGATAATCAAACACAATCCATCTACCTTCCTGTCACCCTCCCTGTCCAGTTGCGATCTATTGATCTATTGATTAAGTTCAATTATTTTTTACTAAAATTGTAACGTTTTCATACCCTAAAAGCAAGTAAATTCCAGTAAATCAAAAAACCATGCATCTACTCCTGTCACCCTCCGCTGTCCAGTTTTGTGGATCTCATTGATCTATTGATTAAGTCAAATTTTTTACTCAATTGTACGTTTGGAATAGAGAAAGCAGTAAACTCACTAAATCAAACCCCTATCCAACCTCCCTCCTGA
>JABUQX010074322.1:0-18514 GCA_015478945.1 Trachelipus rathkii | reverse complement strand
TAATTTTTTGAATTGGTTGCAACTTTGGGACAGTCTAAGTAGAGCATGTTGTGCATTTTCATAAATTATATAATACTATTACATTTATATAAACATTAATTTTATTAAGATTTAATATCTTTAATATCTTAATTTATTATAATATGAGGTCGTGTACTTGGGCATTCTAATGCAGGCAAAAGTTGGAATTTCGAAACTATTTATTTTCTTTATTAGGATTATATAATATTAGCTGGGAAATGTCTATAAAGGCTCATGCGGCTTCATTAAGTAGAATTGTTAATTTATTTCGAGTTGACCGGGACAGCTTAGAGGGATTAATGTAAATTATTTCTTTAAATTCTATTATTTTTTCGTTACTTGTAATATATTGGTTTTGATTTGGGAACATTTTGTCTAGAATAGGGCCCGATGCTGGATTTATACTTAGATATTATTTTTATTTTATTTTTATAATTATGGTTGACTGGGACCTTCTAGAGGGGCTAATGCTCGGCTTATCTTATTTTATTATTTTTTCGTGATGTTAGTGGGAAAGTCTAAAAAGGACATGCTGCTTCTTAATTGTCATTATTCTTATTTATTATGAGTTGACATGGACATTCTATGAGAGTGTCTGAATACGGCTTCTTATTTATTATTTTATTAGATATAATTTATTTAATTGAGTTGATGCGTACCTAATTTGTAGGTTTTAGGACCCATACTCCCTTCTTAGTATTTTCTTATTTAATTAATTTATTTAGTGGTGGTGGCCTTACGGTCAAACATTATTAGAGATGCGTAATGTCGGCAATTATCAATATTAAATTTTTGATTTTGTGCTGCTGGGGACATTGTACTAAATATTGACAACAATAGCCCGGCGTTATTAATTAAGATGATTGTCTCTCTTAAATACTCTTAATTAAATGGTTCAAACTGGGACATTCTGAGGGGTTTCATGCAGCGTTCTTATTATTTATTCCTCAGGATAATTAAAATTTATTTATGTGACTTGATTTTACTGGTAACAGTACATATGATTAGAGTCACTCATGCGGTCTATTTCCTGTATTATTGTTCTTATTTATTAATTATATTGGAATTGACTGGGACATTCTAGAGGGGAACCAAAGCGGCTTTTTAATTATTATTTCTTATATATTTAATTTAATTGTTGTTTAGACTGGGACAGTTTTAGGTTAACGGTATTCCCATAGCGGCTTTTTTTATTTATTAATTTTACTTACTTAATTTCATTAATTTAAATTATTATTATTAAAATATTTATTCTTAATTCTCTTAAATTTTTTATGGGATTGAAAATGGGACACTCCTGGAACGGTTTGCTTCACGTTTCTCACTGGTCTTTCATTTATAATATTATAAATATAATATTATATATATATATATTATATTATAATGTTAAAAGATCTTATCTTCCTATAGCATCTTGTGAATATAAAATGAAGTAATTATTAATTAATATATTTAATATATATATTATATATATAATAATTAATATATATTTAATAATATATTATTATAATATATATATTATTATATTATATATATTCTATTATATATATATTATATATTTTAATATATATATTTTAATATTATTATATTTATAATCATATATTATATATATATTTTCGAGTGAAAATAACGAACTTGAAAAAATCAAAAAATCAATAAAAAAAATCAAAAAAATGTATTAAATTCTAGTAAAATTTAAACATGGTTTGTAAAAATGACTTATATTCTTTAAAAAAATTCAAAAAATGGCCTTTTCAATTAAAAATCAATAATTAAACAATAAAATATATTAGGCAAAATAATAAATTTATAATGAAAGTATGATCAAACATTTATTTTAAGCAAATGCTTAATTCCAGCTTTTATTATAATTATAGTATGTTTTTTTTATGATTTATAATATATTATATATAATATATTATTATATATATATATATATATTAATAATTAATATAATATTAATTATATATATAATATTAGTGTTTTCGCACTATTGAAAAGGTACTCAGGATAATTATAATATTATATTATATTAATTAAATATATAGTATTATTAATTATATATTATATTAATTAGTATATATATATATATTTTTTATAATATTTAATATTAGATCTTATCAGAACATTTTTATAGAATTTTGATCCACACATGATTAGTACGATATTTATAAATTATTATATTATATATATTATATTATATATATATTATATATATAGTATTATATATAATATTTATAATTATTTTTATTTTTTTTGGACTGAATATTCATTAGTGATATGAACTATTAATTGTCACTAATTTTAAGATCATACAACTAAGTCGACAATAGCATTTTAATTTTACAAGTTTTAATCTAAAGTTTGCCTTTTTTGAATACATCCTCTTCCAAATTTTAATTTTTCCAGTTTAATAATTTTATTTTTTTCAAAATTTATTTTTATTTTAATCTGGTTTTTATATTGGGATCGTCAGTCCTGTCCCGTTGTTGTTTCCCGGAGCTTTTTCTATTTGGGTTTGGCCCACTTTTACTTCGGGGCTGCGGGCTTTCGTTGGTATTTGGAGGGGAGAGAACGTTTTGTATAAATGATGATTTTAATTTCAATATTATTTTAACAGTAACCTTCTTTTAATTAACGCAGAATTATAAACTCTCCTCATATTTCGCTTTCTGTTCCTTATTTTTTCCTCGTCTCTCTCTCCTTCTTCTCCTTTCTTCTCTCTTCGTCTCTCTCTCTTTCTTCTCTTCTCTCTTCTCTTCTCCCTCTCCTCTCTTCTCTCTTCTTTCTTCTTCTCTCTTTCTCTCTCTCCTCTCTCTCTTCTCTTCTCTTTGTTGTTTTTCTTCTTTTTCTCTCTCTCCTCTCCTTTACGGTCTTCTTCTTTCATCGAATCTTTCTTTTCAGAGATATTTTAATCTTTTTTTTTGTTTCTCTTTTTCTCTTCTCTCCTTTTCTCTTCTCTTCTCTTTCTTTGTTTCTTTTTCTTTTTCTTTCCTTTTTTTTTTTCTTTTTTTGTTTAATGGTGGAAAAATCGGTCGTTTTCTTTTACGTTTTTTTCTTCTTCTTTTTCTCTCTACTTCTGCTTTGTAAAACTCGTTACTTTTTGATATTTGTTACTTTTGTTGCTTTTTTTCTTTTCAGTTCAAATTATTTATATTAATTTGATAAGTTTTCTTTACATTAAATTCTTAAAAAATTAACTTGCTGGAAGAATATGAAAGATTAATTTTTTCAGTTTTCATTATTTTTAAGCAGTTTTTATTTTATTAAGTTTTAATTTTTTTTATATTTTTTTTATTTTCAATTATATTGTTTAATTAATTTCTTATATTTTTGTTTTTATAAAATTATCTATGATTTAATTAGTTTTTTCTCTTGTTTATATATAGAATGAAACTTCATTATTCTGTGTTTTCTTTCCAAAAGTTTTTTGATTTCGTTTTATTTTTGTTTTTTTTCTCATTAATATTTTTATTGCTTAAATACATTAATTTAAGTTTTTTTTGTATAATGAGTTCTATATTTTATATTAACTTTAAATTTTTATAAATATTTTTTTTTTGCTGATTATTGCTTGTTTTCTCTGTTGTTAATCATTGCGCTCGTTTTGAAGTTTTCTTTTTATTTATTTTTTGTTTTTGTTGCATACTTGCTAAGCTATCTTCAATTTTGTTCGGTTAGTATGGTGTACGGAAGAGTCCGATTGGCATATTGTGTGGGTCTCCGTGGTTTTGATTTTCCTAGTCCTGTGTATCCTTTTGTAGTAGAATGTAACCTTTTTTTGGGGTAAGTGAAGTTTGGTTGTTGCGCTTTATGGGATTTATTTTTTTTGTTACTTTTATCAACTTTTTGTTTGCATTAAAACTCCTTAATAGTGGGTTTTTCTTTATATAACGATAAATTGCTTATTTATTTGTTGATTTATTTGGTTTTATTTTATTTATATAATAGTTTTTGGTATATGGAATTTGTGTATTTGGTGTAGTATTTGTTTTTATTTATTTTATGGTTTATACTTGTTAGTGTTGTTATAGTGTATCAGATATGTAGTTGTTTATTTGGGTGTTTATGTTCAGTTTTATTGTTATTTAGTTTGTTTTGGTGTTTATAGTGGTGTTTAGGTTTTTTTTGGTTTATTTATGTTTTATGTTTTGCTTTATGTTATCATTTTGGTGTTTATTATTTGTTTTTTATTATGTGGGTATTTAGGTTGTGTTGTTTAAGAGAGTTAAAAACTATTATTGGGTCATAGGTAGTATTATTATTGGTATTTATTTGGTTGTTGTTATGTAAATTTTTTAATAGATTTTGTTAAAGGAAAACTAATAAGATACCCATATTTGTCATATCTTAATACTTACACATAAATTCAATCCCTCTACTTCTCACGGTAGTATGTCCTGCTCATTATGAATAAAAGTCCTCAGTTACATGTTGTTGAACCGGGCGAGTTCATCGTTAACGTCAATTACTTGATTCAAATATATGGTTGTTCTTATAGTTTTGCCATCTTTTCTTATTGCTATTTGATGCATTTAGATTATCAATGTTGCACAGGGAAGTAAATGCTACGATTTTTATCACGTGACACCTCTTTATATCTACGTGTCATGTAATGGCTGATTTTTAATCTCAAATATTATATAAGTAATTCATTTATTATGCAGTTGCAGAAAGAGTGTTGGATTCCCAACACTTAAGACCTGTGTGCTTATCTCATTGTTATATCTGGTATAGATGCGCTACCCACTGGGACTGGTAATTGTTCACATTAATAGTAGGGAATTCAATTTGATGGTTGGAGCACATTATTATTCACACTTGGCTGACAATACCCGGCAGTTTGCGCCTAAGGGTAGGCATTATGTATCTCACAAGACTCTTTTGTATTTAATTTTCCTTTGGTATCACAGTTCCTAAATTAATTCATTAATTATCGACAATAATATATTTTTAGGTCTCTTTAAAAGAATATGAGACATGTGCCCCTCTAACTAAATATTAAGATGTTCATTGCGGTTTGTAAAAGGACATAATTCAAAGCCAGAGGTGGCATATAAACTGCTGTTGCAAAGCTTTGCATAAGTTGTGTTGGCCGACGGTAATCATCATATATTTGTGAGGCAGCAGCAGTTATTTCGTTAGAATAATCTAATAGAAGAAAATACTCAACACGAATAATTATCTAGATATTTCGTGGGATGCATGAAAATTTTTCTTGTACGACGGCGCTTTGCAGCATTCGGGGTAAGCCACAATGATTGAGGGAGCGTTAAGTTGCGAGGGAATCTGCTTCCGACAGGAGAGCGTAGAATGCGTGGAAGGGGTACAGTCATTATTTGAAAAAGGGAAGAGAATAAATTGCGCAAACAGGTTAGCAAATGGAGTTACAGGGATTTCAATATGAGATTAATTTCTCTATATGTGGTACTACTATTTTATGGAATAAAGGGAAGGGAGCTTGTTCAGTTAATATATAGGTTAAGAGGCGGCCACGCTCATCCCTGCACATAAACTAGCAGATGAAAGGTACCGCTGATATTGTCTGTAAGAGACGTGGAATATTCCATTTAAGTGTTGCGCATGTTTTTGTAAGATGTCCAATGGAAGAACAAAGGAATATTTAATGTACTTTGTTAGACTTAATTATACTTAAGACTAAGCGCTTGACGCAGAAACCATTGCGAAAGCCATTATAACGATTCCTTGATTAAACGTACTGAATGAACGGATCCAGAAAGGTGGCGTAGGGGCTGAGGTGTTTCCGTATATGGTGTTCTATACGATGTTTGGGAGGAAGAGGGATTAGATGAGTCCATAGCCAATAATGAGGTAACAAGTATAGAAAGATGAATTGGTACTAGCTTGGTTCATTATAGGTCTCTTCTACAATGCAAAAGTCTTAAGTAAGTAAATGCAATTGAACAACATTACTTCATAGATACCGCAATACTGGTGGGTAGATATTGACTAAATATAATAGGACAATTAAATTGACGTTTTTAATTTTTATACGCAGAAGAACAAAGTCGTTAGGAGAAGAGGAAGGATTATAGCCTAATACATCCTCGGTGCATTTGGCAGTACCAGATGGTATGAAAAAGCATAAGTGCATGAGAGTGTTTATAGAGGAGCATCTTTGTATTGTAATTGATTGTCAGGCATTATGAAGGTCCTTGTTGAGGAGATAAATCACGGCAAATGCACATTAGATTCAACAAGAGGTGCTCTGTCATAGTATAGACAGTTCTAGGCAGGCATTGTTGTCCGGTCATGTGCTCATGGCTTGGATATTGATCGCTGATAATACATTGCGATGAGTTTTAGTGCTCAGTTTAATTTCCCGCGCGCTACAATTTAAAGTAGGTTGTAGCCTGTAGGAGATCCTCGCATGCATCTTATTCATACATATTGTGTGAATGGGTTAGGAGCCATCGGAAAACGAAGCGAAAAATGAAATCATCGATGAAGATATTGATTAAAGGAAGTCTAGATGATGAAGAGGTTGACTCGATATTCTTGGTTCGGTATTACCGGGATCAAGCTGAAGTATTCACTAGATTTGTTGGTAGGGTACAGCACATGCACTGAGCAACCAGTCCTGCCAAGCATCCACGAAGTTTTATAAGAAGAGATGGATTTATTAATTATAATCTCTCTCTTATTACACTAAGATACGTATCTTGGATTTTAATTAATCTATCTTACTTTGTGATATTACTGGTGTTCATACTGGGAAATAATTAGAGTGAATCCTGACTTTAGCTTGAGCGATATATACATCCAGGTTCGCAATAAGATATAAGACATATAACAAACCAGATTGAGATGTACGGAAGAGTTAGATAAGCTTCATTTTGCATAGTTTGTTTAACTGAGACATCTAGAGTGGCTATAGAGAGTGATTAGAATTAGATGTAGACCTTGTAGATGTGTAAATTTGGGAAGAGACTAAGGAAAGCTGAATTGTTTTGAGAGATAAAAGGTTGTTATAAGTTGTCCTCACCTAATACTCTTAAGAGGGCTGACTTTACATTTCTTAATCAGACGAAAAAGGCTTTGATATTACTACTCGCCCAGCCCCATGCATCACCAGATCAGTAGAACACTCTTTCAGTGACTGTTCTGCTAAAGGGATTCAAGAGGTCTTGAAGTAATGTATGGCTGTGAAGTGACTCGGATAAGAGCACGCGTTAAAGCGGACTGGGCTATGATGATGTCACAGAAGATTTGTGTTATGTTACAAGTTATGATCTATTCAATTCAAATTAATAGGTTATAGATCAAAGGGTTTTGCTTCGGTTGGAAAATCCAAGGAAAATTTACTTTGATTTATAATAAATTGTGTGCTAACTGATATTTATTTATTTGTGAGGAATTTCGATCCAATGATTTTAGTTTTTATAATTGATAGTTCTATTGTCTTTGTAATAAAATATCGTTTTTATAACAGTGGATATTATCATTTTTAATTTCCACAAAATTATTTGTCTAGTTTTGTTGGGTCTATTCTATTTATATTAATGTGGATATAGTAATAGATATTATTGATGATTAGTTATACTATAGTATTAAAGGAGATCGATATATATTCATATCATCATTGATTATATAGTGCGGAATGTACTATTTACTTATTATTTAATTTATTTACGTATTGATATAGATTATTATGTATTATTTTATCTTGTGGTTAAATTAATTTAGTATTTAGTATGATATGTAATAGACTTGTTTTCCTCATATTTAATATAGTGTTTTTATTTATTATACTAGGTGGTGTTTATCTTTGATTTTATTGTTGGATGTTTTTAATTATTATGCGAATCATGTTATGCTGGGTTTAATGAATTGGTGTTTTTATAAATGTGTTTTTATAGTTAACTGTGGTTTTGGGGATAGTTGTGTAGGTTCTTTAATGCCTTCTTTGCTATATACAAGTTTTTGTGTGGAGTCGTGCCTGTGACCCGGTGTAGCCCTAGGTTTGGAAGCTGGGTATCGCTCCGTATGATGGTATAATGGTTAGTAATTTAACACCAGGATTATAGGTATGCACATTTTTATCATTAATACTGGTCTATTTTTAGCCAGTAGGTTCTGTTTACCATTGCAAATAATATAATTATTATATTTATTTTTATAAAGTCTATATTTTTTTTTTTGTTTCGACACCAAAGCCGCTGCTGTACTGGTCACGCATAATGGATATATAGAGTACTTTTGTGTAGGTAATGTTACTTCATTGGGTTATTAATTGTGTGTAAATGAGGACCAACCAACATCTATCTTATAAGTGATACAAAAAAGTCGGAGTTACGTACTTAAACTAATGTGGTAAATATTATTAGCAAAATGTGAGTACAAAGTTTGGAACCATAGCACGTAATGGATTATGTTATGTTTAAAATATGCCATAAGGCCATATTTATTCGAACCAGAGCAACTAACTCATATATGTAGTAAGAACGTCATGTTAATATGTTTATTAATTTAAGCAAGGCCATACTTTTTACTGAGGATGGTACCGGAAACTATATATTTGTTTATCCTAAGGTCATGTAAAGTTTTAATTTAAAGCAGAAGGCCAATTTTAAGAAGACCTTAATACTATATGTAAGGTCCTGTAGATGTTTAAAAGCTTCATTAGGAGGCCAATTTTATGTAATGGTTTGAAATCCCATTCGTAGGTAGAAATATGGTCAATTTAATAAGTATCTTCTGGATAAGTAACCACATTCTTATTGTGTTTACTCTTATAAAAATGCCAAAGGCATAAATACAACAGGCTCTAATTAATTAATATATAGGTAATAGAAATGTTTAAAGAGAAGACCACTACCACAAAGATAGAAGTCCTAAAAAAATCTTTAAAGGCGAAACTGTCTGAAAGGAAGTAGAATACCTAATAATAGATATTAAAAATAAAGAAAATATGGCTATATAGACCTAGCGTCATCATTACTTCGCAATCCTAATTTAATGCAATTCATATTTAGATACTTATGAATAAAGGTTTCATAATAATGCATAATGAGCAATCGTGTTAAAAATATTTAAACAAATATGGTCATATTCATGCTACAATGCATTATATGTCTTAGGTAATTTTCTAGAAATTCGATTAACACAGTAGAGCAGAAGTGTCCCACTACCCTACATTCTAAGAAAATTAGATTCAGAAAGGGAATTATATTATTAGGTTATTAAGTTATTTGACACACAGTGGTGAATTTTTGCCTCCGAAATACTAGCAAGAGATTTTCGTCTGTATTGAATAGTCTTCAAAATAAAGAATAACGAGCCAGGTTAAAACTTAAGTAGGCCTTACCCTATGTCATAAACGTCAGACTTCATGCAGACACAGATTGCACCAAAATCTTGAATCGGGGCTCGTTTAATTCAAGAACTTTAATAATATAAAGCGATTCTTTTCATTACTTCCTCAGGCCGTACTCCGCATAGCACCAATAAGACGTGCTTGGGACAATCCAAAATACATAGCAGCTCGTGAGGAAAAATCCTTATTACGGATGGCGGCTACTTTTTTTCACAACCTATACAATTTTAGGCACGTACAACGACTTAACTATATCCCCCCAATCTTAACATGTCTAGGCTTTCCAAACCCATGAGAGATCTAATAGCTAACAAGATACTCACTAAGAAAGCAGTAGATATACCTAGCAGGTCAATACAATAGCCTATTGGCAAACAAACAAGTTTAAATGAAAATTAATTAAAGTCAAAAATGAAATTTATAAGAATATAGAAGTTAAAAACCGTCTCTTTATTTGTACTGCCAAAATCAGCGACAAGAGAAATAATTAAAAATTTAGGTCAATGCACAGGATTTATGAATGGAGCATCTAATTTAGCCAAATAATCACACAAAAAATCTAACTTGAACTATGAAGCGACGGACACCAAACAATATCCAGCATATGAAACATTAAGTCTTTAGAGGGTTTTTTTTATGGGCAAAATTAATTTCAATTTGATTATCCAGGCTCTTTGTTAAAACTCTCATAGAATTTTATTATAAATAAGGCCAAGTAGGAAGAAGCTAAATTTTAATAATTTATGTAAAAGATGAATATTTTGATAAACACTGTGATTGTAGAGCGGGATTATCTCATCACTTAAAATGCCTAGTTCAAAGATAGCAGATATATATTTACAACTTGTTTTTGTCATTTAATCTCAATTATTACAATTTGAAAATTTCTCTCTGATATTTTATCTAAATTTATAAATTAATCTAATAATAAAGTCTAAAAATATTTTAGTTTGCTAATTGCAGAATTACCTCACCAATGTAGGTTATCTCAATATTTAAGCAAATAATAGGATTATAACAAGTCAAACTTCAAATTTAGGTTCTACATACTCCAAGTTAATAAATAAAAAATAAATGCAACTTAAATATAGATGCAATATGGATTGCCAACTAGACTCAAATTCAAATAGATATGGCTATGTAGTGAAATATAAATTATAATAAGACGTCCTCTTAAAAATTACTTGAAGATTTAAGAAATTATGAAGAGTTTTCAATTATAAACAAGTAAGATATTTTTTATTACCTTATTAACGCTTAATAATATTTTTTTAGTCTTAGGATCCGAACTAATCTCTCTTTTTTATTACTTAAAAGGGAAACAGTGCCATCAATTCGATAAATTAGGTCAGGTGTATCTCTCTTTATTTGGCTATTATTAATTCCTATCCACACTTTTCTGGACTCTCCAAAGATGATTTTAGTTTGGGACAAGCTCTTTGTTCGGAAAAAATTGGTCTTTTTGGCACATAAGCTAAGAATTATTTATACTACAGTATTTTATATTTACAATAATTGCCTTCGATTAAAGGCTACCAGTATTAATTACTGGATTGAAACACAATTTGTCTTAAAATTATTATTATAACATTAGGTGAGTTAATTATTTGATGCTCTACAGATTTTTATTTTCGAGAACAGAACACAAATTGAATAACTATTAGATTTGAAGCAGTTTCATCTTATATGCAAATTCAGTCTGGAAATAAATCAGATGCTTAGAAATCTTTTATCTTATATATACTAATAAATTTTTAATATATTAAATTATATATATAATAATTAATAATTATATTATATATATACTATATACTAATATAATATATTATATATATATACTTACAATCGTATATTATATAATATAATATAAATATATATATATAGTATATATAATAAATATAGTACAAATAAATATATAATATATATATATTTATATATTATAAATATATATAAATATATATTAATGATAATATATAAATGATTAAATATAATATATTTATTAAATATATATATATAAATATATAATATATATAGATTATATAATATAATATTATTATATTATTATAATTTAACATAAATATAATATATATATATTACCATGTATATATATATATATATATAAAATATATAATATATATATATATATATATTTATAGAGTATAAGTATACTATATATCAATGATAATTATAGTTACCTATAATAATTCTATCTATAAGAGTAAATATATTTTTAGTGGATGGTAACCTTGCCCCTCATTTCGTTCCCCCCCCATAGATTACATTGAATCATGACTTACCATGTATATCGGGATTAGAAACTGGATATGGACCTTTATATAGACTCGAGGATTAAATAGTACTATTATTCTACCAAAATATATAAATATATATAATAAATATATAATATATGTATATTAATTTATATATACTTACCTGGACATTATGTTACTGGACTACTTTGTAATTCTTATCTGGAGAACCTAGTGAAAGGTCACTCATAACTATTAATACTATATATATATTATATAGGTATATCTAGGTGGAGGAGCCCGTAATTAATTCAGAGGCGGGCTTTCGGGGTTGATGAGCACCATGAGGTTAAGGTGATTGACCTCCTCTAAAAAAAAATAAATAATCTACTATTTAGTAAATAATATATTTATTATTCAATTATTAATTAACTAGTAAAATAATGTTTAAAATGTTATCAAGAACGCTAATTTTACATTTTTACATTAAGATCATTAATTCTCTTGCGAAACATTATTCTTCACTTGTAAGGGATATGTGACTCGAGGAATTTGATTTAGTGAGTGCCGTCAAGATTTAAAGCATCAACTCTATTTTGATATGGTTTCAAAAACTCGTTGTCATGGAGACATTAGCAAACGGACTACAAAGAACCACCTTAATCTGCCCTTGCCGACATAAGGCCGCCTCGGTTTTCGCCTCCGTTATAGGCGATAGAACGGCCAAACCGCATATTTCCATGACACAAGTAATTCGAGGACATGCTCTCAACTTTTAATTAAAATATTTTTTTTAAACGCAATTAAACAACCGAGACATCATACAATATAAACTTTGTCCCATAAAATCATTTACATGATCTATGCAAAGACATTAGTTAATTAACAGATATTAGAACATAGTAGCGAATTTTTTAAAGAAAAAAAAAACACCTTAGTTGTTGAAACACTTATTATTATTATGGATTTCGCTACACCTCTAATAATAATTATTATCTATAGATACACCTAATAATAGTATAATTATTATATATATATATATAATATATATATTATAATATGATATATATATAATATACTACAATAACTATATACTATAATCATAAAATTCACCAGTAAAATTTTGCACGCTTATCACCTTCAAAATCGAGTTCAACCAATTGGGAGTTTTTATATACTATACTATTAAATACGCTATAAATCTATATATATATAATTACTTACTATACCTATATATATTATATACTATAAAATATATAATTAGGATGAGGGTACTATATATATCTATCTGTGATAGTACTGATATATAATGGACTTGTGGAACAAGGCTATTGATAGCAGTGCAAAAAGAAATAGTTGTGCTGAGAGAATACTTAATGAAAGGCCTTAGGAATAAATATGGTTTTAACTGATATAAAACTCAGGTTAAGGGCAATAGCAAAGCATGTTAGATAAACAAGTAGAGAGCAGACGGGAGTGGCTTGAGAAAGTCTAGCACTAAGTAGGAGGCCGGAATGGTTGTGTTATGGTCTCGTTTGCTGATTTAACCGTATATTTATCAGATCAGCGTAGGTGTCGCGATTGGAATAGATCTTGTAGAAAGCTCGTCTGAATGGAATTTTGCATAATCGGTATACTTGTGTAGATCAGTGTTTATGTTACTATGATGCTCTATGGATACTGTGTAGGGTTGCCTACGTTCAATAGAGAAAAATTTGCGCTCGATTGCGTGCTGAATTTGAAGAGACTATACAAAGGAAAAAGATTAAAAATTAACTCCTGTGAACAAGTAAATAGAATGGAGATAAAGTCAAAAGCTGGATGAGAGATTGATGTCTATTAAGAGCAACCAGCATCAAGTCAATGGAGAAGGCTAGGCAGAGTAAAATTTTTTATTACTTAGGAATAGATATTGGGACTTTCGAGGTCATGACAAGAGCGAAATTGACCATGGATTGTGTGAGCGTAGTGAAAGTGATTGAGTAGGCCTTAGAGTAATACCATGGAAAAGGAACTGTTATCCGAGAGGAAAGGTAAGAATAAGATCCTGTTTCGATCTGATTATTCGTTTGCCAATACCTTTTTGTATGGATGTGCAATGAAAACGTTTATAGTTAATTAAAAAATAAGTAAAAATGCAGAAAGGAGGCATTTGCAAGTTTTTCGGAAACGAAGGATTTAGCCGAAACTATTTGTGAATAGAAGAGATGTGAGTTAGAATATAGCAAGATTTTAAAAAATAACGGGGATGTGTCAGATACGAGAAATGTTAAATGGAAAGAAGCAACATCAAGCCGAGTTTCTAAAGGGTGTAGACATGGTGCTCTAGAAATGAAACTTTGATTGATAGATTGGAAAAAGTTTTGTACTGTCGAAGTGATTGGCAATAGAGAGAAGGCGGCAAACAAACTGCGACTGTGAGTTCGATGAAGGTAAAGGAGCTATTAAGACGCAAAAGGGATTATTAAGAGGAATGGTACAGAGATTAACACCCAGTAATTAAGAGCGCTGAGAGGTAGAGGGTCGAAAAAATTGACGAAGAAAGGCCGAATGTAGGATTGTAACCTAGTAATAAACACAGACGAAATAAATGCTGGAGGGAAAAAACAAATAAATAAAAAGAAATAATCTACTTTTTGCAGTTACATGGCATACACAGTGCTGCTAGACTGGTCCCGAACCCACACGAAGAGAGGTGTTTACATTAAGCGACGGGATGAATAGTACATCAACATTCAAACCACCCATCACCATAACCACTCTACACGCCAACAAATAATACATATATATATATAATTATATAATATATATATATAATTATATATATTATATATATATATATTATATTATATAATATATATATTGTTACCTGTGTTACTGTGATATAGTGTGAAGACTTAGTCGGTCTGGAAATAGAAGTACGTAGAATTAAGTTTAATGTGTTCATATGGACAACTAATCTTAGGGTTGTGCTAGGTGTGAAAGAATTGATAAAATGATAAAATGAGATATGAACGTATTAGAGTTGTGTGGTGTGAAACAAGGAGTGTAAACAGAGAATAAATGAAAGTTTATGTTGAGAATGGTATATTGATCATTCTCGCAAGGTAATTCAAGATGGTAAGCGGCATTGGTTAAGACGATGATATAAGTGGTCCGAGTGTGTTGGCAAGCGACCGGCTGGGAGACGCAGAAAAAGTGGATCGAGTCCGTAAATGAGAATGCTTTGAAACAGTAGGGAAATGAGGTTTGCAGAGGCGACAGGAATAAAGGTGCATAACTAGGAGAGAAACAATGGCGGAGTTTTGTTAAGAGGGGTTTATGGATTGATGGGCCACTGGGCGCCAATTGGAATGAACCTTTACACTGACGACTCTACCAAGCTGAGGTTTGTTGCTTTCTCTGTCCATGAAGCTCTAGCGGTGAGAATTCTTTGACTGCCGACGAGTTCATTACTAATTAATAGGATACAGATAGGGAAGGTAAGGTGAGCTTCTTTTCGAGATTTTTGTCATATTCTTCTAAGTGTTTTTTTTGATGCCATGTTACGCCACCATTACCCCAAGGTCTCTTGGTTG
The DNA here is from genome assembly GCA_015478945.1 of Trachelipus rathkii. Classification (NCBI taxonomy): domain Eukaryota; kingdom Metazoa; phylum Arthropoda; class Malacostraca; order Isopoda; family Trachelipodidae; genus Trachelipus; species Trachelipus rathkii. The sequence goes on along the minus strand of JABUQX010074322.1, from coordinate 3,329 downwards.
ACATAGAAACAGGTAGCAATCGTAAGAAGAATATAGTTATATCTATACTATGATATATAATATAATATATATATTATATATAAAATATATATACTATATATAAATTATATATATAAAACTTAATATCCTAATTATTATACTATAATAATATATATATATAATAAGTACTGTTACCATAAATGATAAACCCATCCTGTTATTAGATTATGATAAAGAAATAGGCCACTCTGAATAGTACTCAAGTAAAATATAATAGAAACGCTAGAACCAAAAAATAATTGTAGCGGCCTTACATATGCACATATATAAAATCCATTCGAAGTATGAGTGAAAAAAAGGTATATCATATATAAACTTGTAATTGAAGTTATGATTTCTATTGAATTAAATTGAGGAAATCTTTTATAAAATTTATCAACACAATTTGTTAAAGAGACATGAGTGGAATTTTTGGACAATACTGTTTAAGGATTGCTTAGACATCAAATTGAAATTATGGTTAATATATATAAATTATAAATCTCTATGTTACAGATCCCCATCATTAATTCCATCTTTCATCTCATCCCACAGCAAATTTCACGAAATTTTATATGGGGCCTACAACCCATTCAACATCAACATAACCTCCAAAGATGGAAACCCCTTCAAAATATAGACCCACTTGTATGACAGATAACAATAATTACCACTTTCCAAAATTAATGAAATGTGCATGTTAATAAATAAGCTATAGCTCCTAAGAAGCATGCTGTATGGTTCTTCTTTCTAATCTTTGTCATTGTGGGGTCTAAAAAAAAAAAAAGACATGTAATGAGTTTAAAAAAACTCCAAAAGATGCAAACTCCATGTTAGTGCAAAAAAAACGCCACATAAAAAGTAGCTAGTGAATGTGCAATTGAGCCTTCACGAACGGCACAATGAAAGTAGCTCAGTGATTGACTTCATATGAAAAACACTCATGAAATTAAGCTGAAAACATGGAAAGTAGCATCAAAGAAGTGTAGTTGAGTGATGAGTCATACAGGGAAAATGCTTCAGGAAGGTACGTAATGAGATCAGATCACCGCACACTCGACCAACACACCACACACTCTCTAGATATAGCTGGAAACATGGGAAAGTCAGCTCAGGAAAGCTAGTTTGAAGTGATGACTTCATACTGAAAAACGACTCAGGAAATACAATGAAGCACTCTAAGAATGTACATTGAAAAATAAGCTAAACCAGCATTTGAAAGTACTGGAACATGGAAAAGTAGTTCAGGAAAGTAGCTACGCTGAAGGATGGATGTATACGGAAAATGCTCTAGGAAGGTAAATTGAGCACTCAGGAACACATTCAATGACAACACTAGAAGCATCTGGAAGTTAGGCTCAATGGAAAGTAGCTAGAGCACTAAAAGAGCTTGGAACAGTAGCTTGGGAAACATGGAAGTAGCTCAGGAAAGTAGCGAGTGTGATATGACATCATACAGAAAACGCTCAGGGAAGAGTAGCTGAAGCCCAAACGCTTTGAAGAAATGATAAGGAAAGTATATGAAACAGCTAAGGAAGCATTGAAACGTAGCTGAACAAACATGAAATGATAGCTAATCGATGCATTATATGGAAAACGGCTCAGGAAATACCATGAAGAGTAGGCAAAGCTTGGAACAGTAGTGAGATGATGATGTTCAATATGTATTGAAGGATAGGAACAGTAGAGTGCGTGAATGGCGTGCAGTGGGATTAAAAAAATCTCCCATGAAAGTACAATGAGCCAATCAGTAAACATACAGGACAAGTAAGCCTGAAGCCATCACCAAACTACATGAGAGCATGAACATCATAAGTCTAAAAACGGACATGAAATCACTACGAAAAAACTAGCTCAAGAATTATACATGAATTATAGAAATAGCTATGCTGGAACGGAGCTACCTTCAGGAAAGTAGGGCCAACATCTGGACAGTACCCGAACGAACGCAGATGGAGAGCTAGCTCAGAAGGTAAAAAGAACAACAAGCCTACTCGCATAACAAATTAACCAGCCCAACCAAACATACATTAATCTAGTACTATTTTAAAGTAATGTTAACCAATTTTATGCATTTTCTTATTGTTAAATTTGACTGTTTTTTATTGTTTTTCGTATTTATCTTCCTCTCTATATTTAACTTTAAAATAAGCGCATGTACATGACTTCTAATACACTAATAAACAGCAAATATATGCGCACTCTAGAGAGGGTTTTGGGGATGGGTTATTTTTTCGTCCCATACAAGTGGGCTACATTATGCAAACGGCGGGTATCTTCTCTTTTTTGGCTCTACCAGTAGATTAACAAAAAAGTTTTAAGCACACAATAATTCTTTTTACTAAGACTGAACAGTAGATATATGATGTCTGAGGTCCTAGCCGATTCATAAAGAAATGACTTATAAAAGTCAGATAATGTTACTAAATCAACTCTATAGTTATAGCCGAAATATTTTTGAAAAATGGATGTAGTTAAATTTCTAGGTAACAGTACATATCATACTAATTAATAAATTTCTTATATTATTATTATATCATATATAGTATTAATATCATAGCATAATATATATATATATATAATATATATTCAATATATATATATATAAAAATGATACACCAAAAAATACTATTTTACCTGCCTGCCGGAACTCCGACAGCAACACAAAAAAATTTCGGTCTCGGTCCATCCAAAACCTTGCCAAGCTTTGCACCCTGATAATTAACATAAATCTGTTTTTCGATATAATTTTGTGACCTATATTAGTTAATGCGAACCTTTATTGTGGGGTCTCTGTTACTTCTTTTCGAAGTAACGCTATTGTTCATTTGAATATTTTCATTACCAGCTCTCTATATGTTTCTGCTTTGGATCGAACTAACCGATAATTTGTGTGCAAAGCTTTTTCAAATAATTAAGGCTTCGCTCCTTTGAAAATTTTGGTGCGGTTCCTCTTGCGTCTTTTCTTTCAGTTTTCCAAACGCTGAATGATTTTATGTTCCTTTCCTCAGGTACTGCAGATGTACGGCAATTCTCCAGTGAAACAGTCCTCAACTAACAGTTTTCTCCACCATCATTATGATTAGAATTGATTACGTTATTGGCCGGTTTGGAATCAAATGTAAGATTGAGACTTCTAGTGTGAAAAAGAACTTCTCTTAAGAAAATTTTCTTCAACTCCCCGTTATTTACTTGGTTAAAATAAAGTACAACATTTTCATTTTTCCTTTTGCTTTCCTTCTAAAAATCTGAGCCGTGAGCTGTCTATCGATTAGTATGTTTCCAATGATTGCGTGAATAATCTCCGTGGA
>JABUQX010074321.1:0-21957 GCA_015478945.1 Trachelipus rathkii | reverse complement strand
AAATTCCTGAGATTTTCTTCCGGGGCGAATTCTGTCGGTTACAAATAATTAAAATCTCACATACAAAATATATGATATGATACACATATCCCTTTTGTTGGATCAATTTACACATTTGTCTTTATATATACATAATACTCATATATAATATTATATATTATATATATACATATATATAAATATATATAATATATAAATATATTATATATATATAGGCGAGATGATAACAAAACCATAGGTTTTAAAAAAAAAAAAAAACCAAAAAAAAAACCATTGGTTTTTTTTTTTTTTTTTTAATAAACAAATAAACCAATGGTTTTTGGTTTAAAAATATTTGGATTAATTTGATTGGTTTAATGTATTTTTTTTTTATGTTTTAATAGATTTTTAATAGGTAAAAATCATTTCAAAAACACTTAAAAACTGTTATACAATGTGCTAACACATATTTTTAAAATTCCTTAATAAAATTTTCTTAGATTATTTTAAATTTTAAATTTTCTTGATAAATGACATTAAACTGGTATAAAATTATTATATATCTTTTTTTTTTTGAGTTTTTAAACCAATAATATCAATATAAAAAGAAAAATGTTTTTCCGTATTATTATTTATTGATATTATTAAAAACTAAATAAGTCCCTGAAAAAAAAAAAAAAAAATAGTCTTGTAATTTTTTTTTTTTACCAAAAAACAAAAAAAAAAAAAAAAAAAAAAAAAAACCAGCGTGTTTATAAAGAAAAAGTTTATAATCAACAATTAAATCCCCCCTATAATGAAAAATACTTAAATGAAAATGTTTTATTATAATTCTTTTTGAAATGTTGCATTCGATTGGGTAGAAAAGAAGGAATGAAAATGAAATCTCAAGAAGAGCTCCGAACAAAGCATGAAAAATCAATGTTAAACATGTAAAAAATATAGCTATAATATATATAATATAATTGTATATAGTATATATATAATATTTATAACTATATAAATATACTTATTAATATATAATAATATTTTATATAGATATATATATATATACTATATACTATAAATATATTATATTTATAGAATATATTATTAATATATTTATATATATATATATATATATATACTATATATATAAATGTATATTAATAATATATTATTAAATATATATATATATATATATATATATAATATATATATATATATATATATATATATATATATTATATATATAATATATAATTATATAATCATTTCTCACAATATTATAAAATCAGCAGAAAAATTTTTTTATTAGCATTTCAACGTTTTTGAAATTTAATACTTCTTCGATTGAAAATAAAAACAATAATAAAAAAAAAATTGAGAAAAAAAACCCCATATGAATTCAAAACATTTAAATATGCCAAAGGGAAAACCATTATTACTAAATATTTTATATAGTGTAACCATATTTTTAATTAATTGCTGGGTTTTTTTTTTTTATGGTTTTAAAACCATTGGTTTTTTGTTTTTTTTTATATTATGTGGTTTAAACCATGGTTTTAAACCAAGGGTTAAACCAACCAAAGGCTGGTTTAAACCCATCCCACCCATAAATATATCTAAGGTGAAAATATATATAAAGTATATACATAAAATATAATGTAATATATTATAAGATAACATTATTACAGTATTACCAATATATACTTAGTCTAATAAAAATTACTGGCATGCTATATACTCTTTAATTAATTAGTAGTATATATATATATATATATATATATATATATATTATGGTCAGCCTTTCGATGAGCCTTCATACGTATTCTTAAAAAACTATGAATGTACTAGTAAAATATAAAAAAAAAATATTCGGGCTATCTTTGTTAAAAAACAAAAAAAAAAAAAAAAAAAAATAGAGGTAAAATAAAAATTGATAGAATAGTAAATTTTTTAAACTGTATTTCTAATACAATCATTTTTAACCGTTACCCCCGTCTACCGCCTCGGTCACGTAAACACTTGCATCAGCGTACGTTGTTTCCATTTTATGTTGTACGGTGACCCTGAAGTGTTTGGTTTCGATGGCTTGGCTTTTAAAAAACAAAGCCTACCAGGATATGTAGTGGGAATTAACCAAAGGGGAAAATTGGACCCACAAGAAGAAAAGAGAGACTGGCAGATGTTCCGGGGTCGTTGCCGGCCTTCCGGCGGAACGACAGGCACTTTAAGGAGAGAGGATCTAATCTTCTATCCCCCCGCCTCCGCGGAGGGGCTGGGAGTACGGTGGAGGATGGGGGGGGTAGACCCTGCGACAACCCAAATACCAAAGAGGCGGGGTTCCGGAGAGCTCCCCTCCCGCCTACGGGGTATGGAAACGTCCCCTCTTATGGTTGTCCCGTCGGCTCGACGCCCCCTACTGTGCCATAGATGATATATTATATGATATTATAATATATATAAATATATATATAATATATAAAATATATATATGATATTATAGTATATATTATAGTATAGTATAGTTATATATATGAATAATATAGTATAGTATATAGTAATTAATATATATATATATATATATATATTATATATATATATATTATATAGTAATTATTATATAATAATATATATATATATAATATATATAAGTATTTAATTTGCTATATATCTGCAAAGAAAACCTAAAAATAGACTTATTTGATGGCGAAATGTATCCTTTTGAAATAGAATGACCAAAATGACCACAGAGGGGATTAAATGATTTCAGGGACCCCCGTTACAATGATACTGTTTGGATTGAAGATGCCAAGATTGTTCGATAGAATTTATTCAATTAAGACAAACATATTAATTGTTATTTATATTCATTTATTTATAATTTTAAAATAAGTATTTTCATAAGTAAAATTTTAGCGCGAAATCTAAAATATGGTATTCCTTATTAGTGAAGCTTATACAGTATTTAATGGATACATTATGGAACGGTGATTAATGGAGCCAAGGGCTTGTCCGCAATGATAGTATATATATATATATATATAAATATAGTATAGAGTAGGGTATATAGTATATAGTATATATTTTTATATATAGGTATAGATATATTATATAATATAGTATAATATATAATATATATATATATATGGATAAAAATTGCAGTAGTTTCAAATCCACCTTTTGTGCAACGTTGTCTGTATACACTAAAGATGTAGTCACTGGATAAATAGAGATGTGAGGGGCCTACGTGACCATGTTTAAAGTACACTATTATAGGACATGAAATGGCAAGTGACCGAAGCTATATATATTATATATATATAATATTATAGGAATACTACCATATAGGTATATATATTATAATATAGCTACGGATATATATTATATAGGCTATATATTCTCATATATAGATATATATATTATAGATATATATATATTTAAGCGCCTTTGTTGGAACAAATATGATACAAGAAAAATTTTGTATACTTTACGAATGACTTTTATATATCTATGTATATTTTTATGTCACAAATTACCCGAATTATTGTTATAGGCTAATTGATTTAAGGTACAATATTAAAGAGCGAAGTCCGGTATTCTCTGTGAAAAATAAATTCATGTTCAAAATATTTGACGTAAGATTTCATACGTTAGTATAATGTACATATATTACGTTATATTCATATATAATTCATAATAATTATTATAGGCTATAATAAGTAATATACTATTATTTACTATATTTTATATAAGTTGTATACAATATATATACATTAGTTATTTTAAGGGTAAGTATTAGTATATATCATATATGCCAATCCGGTTTTTTCTTGAGGTTTTTCCATGGTTCGTGGCAACGTGGAATCCATTCCTAGGTATCAGGTTTCTTTGCTCTGCAGCTATTTAGAATCCGATCGGATAGTTAGAAGTTTTCGTTGCTCTGCAATGTTAATCCGTCTAGGTTAGGTTTCATTGCTCTGCAACGCGTGAATCCGTCTAGTTTAGGTCCTACTGTACCCCTTTTTAAGTTTAGGTTAGGATAAGTTGGGTTAGGTAATCACGAGTTTAAATATATATATATTATATATATATATATATAGATATATATATAATATTAATATATATATATAATTATATATATATATAATATATATATAATTACATATATATAGTATATATATGTTCTCTTGCAACATGTTCGTCCATACGTTTGCCTGCTCCACCGAACCTACTACACCTTAGTCGCGGTGCGACTCAGGCACACCTTGTAGACTCAGACCAGCGAGAAGTAATGTAAATGGTGACACAGGGACACAACGCACAGAATGGGGTGATTTGACCAATAACGACAAATTTTCCCAAAATCAAGGCTCTATAGATAAATTATTGTGTATATATATATATAGATATATGTAATATATATATAATATATATATATATATAAACCTCATAGTATATATAATATATAAAGAAAGAAATATATATATAAAAATATTTGTTTTTGTCATGTCAAAATATTATTTGAAAAATGTTTTAAATAATATATATATATATATTTTTTAATACTGGAACTCCAGATATCGTCATTATTCGTCCTGAGGGGTAGGACTTGCCTCCATTGAAAGAAGTGACGAATATCAAAACTGAAATTTATTTTCCAAAGAATTAAACTAAAAAATTGGTTAAAAAATCCAAAACTTTCCAAAAATTTTGTGAAAAAATCTCTTATAACAATATTGAAAAAAATTTCACTCGAAAAATATAATTCGGCAAAACTTGCAAATATTTCTCACCGCATTTCTTTTTTGCCTTTTTATCGTCGGACTGCCACTGTTTAATGAACCCGATTGTGTTACTTAACTAAGCTACTGGTGCCCGTTTAATGCTACAAAAGGATTAAATGCTAAAAAGCTTCGCAGATAATATTCTAAAAAGAAATAGCCAGGAAACGTAAGATTGTTAAACCCAGAGATTGTGAATGCCCGGCGGCCACATAGCCCCAGACCCTTGTGTCAACACCACTCGAAGACTGAAAGCCCTAATAGATGACGAATACAGTAGAACTCGTACCTTAGGACCAGACGGTCGGTGAGGATTGGAAGTGTTTACGTTGTGATAATTGTCTTTTTAGCAGCATTATATAATAATTACAAACAAACCTCAACGTAAAAACATGACGAGTTTCAGAAAAGAAATATTGGCATGACGAATATTGGAGTTTCAATATTATTATATATATATATATAATATATATAATATATATAATAGTGATTAGATAAAAAGTATATAGTATTAATATATGAGAGAGAAATGTTAAATTAATTGAGGATTATAATAATATACTAATTAACTAGCTATTATAATATATATAATATATTATATATATATTTATTATATTTATATATTATATATTATTATTTTATTTATTTTGGTTTAAATGAATTACTTACTGAAATTTCTTTCTGTCTGACCTTCGATTTCGATATATTTCGAAAATATATATCTGAAACCTTTATTTTTTTTTTCGACATCGATATAGTGTAATATTGATGATTTATATATATGTCTTTATAATTATTATATATTATATATATATTTACTATATATAAGTATATATATATATACCTAATATATATATGCTATATATATAGGCACTGTTAGTATATATATTAATAATTATTAATCACTTTAATTTATACCATTTAGTATATATATATCTATATATATAAACATACCTATTTATTATAATTGTCAGCTCCTTTAGTAATGAGCCACAATCCAAATATTATCTTCAAAAAACAAATTACATAAGCGACGCTAAACCGAGTGAAGATAAGAAGGGTGTATAACATTGTGGAATTGCTACCTTGGTTAACATAGTTTTTTCCCTCATTTTTATTATGATATATTCGTTTTTAAGAAAATAAAATAAGTAATTTTTATATATTGGTAAAATTTTGTTATGTTTGGTTTTTTCATAGCCCTTAATTCTGATTAACTAAAAGAATGTACAGTCCCAATGTTGGAGGGTAGACCCCGCATCCGATGCAGGTCCCCCAAGTCGAAGGTCTCGTCGGTTCCCTGAAAGAAGCACTAGTAACCGGAGGAAGACACACGATAACGGGATGAGTTGGAAGACATAGAATGGTATCCCCGCGCCTATTCGCTGAGAAAGAGAAGAAGGAAAGGAGGTCTACGCGAAGTTCATTCGACTCCCTCTGGTTCTTTGGACGTAATATTAAAATTAAGGGTGATTGTAAATTTATTTGGTGCCGACAAAATAGAATCTGCAGCCAGGTGCGGGTGGTGTCCCGAGAAGTATCCTCACGCCCCTGCACCCTGAGCGGGGGTTATGGAAAAACGTTCTACCCCCGCCATGAATTGATTCTTCCCGTTATCGTGCTCGGCCCAGCCTAAATTGCCCCGCCCTCTGATATTAGTGTTTTTTATGTTTTTCCAGTTGAATGTAATCTATCTCAGCTCTAAAGCTTATACAAAAAATTAAAAACATTAAGTATGATTCTTATGTTCCTCTGATTCCCCCATTTTACATCGCCCACCCCCCCAAAAAAAAGCAATTTTAAAATTGTATGTTTTCTTATTTTTTTTTGAATGGTTGATCACTTTCACATCTTAAGACTCTCCTCGCCTAATGATAAACATTGAAGTGAGTCAGATAGATACACAAAGAAATGATATCCATAATGTCAAGCACAGACAGAGGTGATAAGCTATTGTAGTTTTGAGATATGATTGTTTGGGGTCTCATCATTCCCCTAGAGGCGGTCAAAAGTAATTAGATAATGATACATATAAACGCAGAATTAAAATAAATAGTAAGAAATACGCAAAATACAAATAATGAAGAAAACTGTGGTATCGTAGACAGTTTCACCATATATGAAAGAAGAAGAAAGAGTAACTGCGTCAATGTTTGCACCGGTTGCTGTTTTTAAACTAAGCCCCGTATTAGGACACGACTGTTTGCGATTGCCAATGCTTTAAGTAGAACATAGAGTACAATAAGTTTATGAAAGGAACAGGAGAGTAAAACCCACAGACTTGCATTATCTATGGGGCAATGCAGTCGTGGGTTCAATTAAATCTAATATTAGAATTATAAACCCAAGATAATTTAGGGGAAAGGAAGAAGAAACAAGAATATTACTGTTTCTCGAAGCTACTACACCTCCGTACTAGTACGAGAGAAAATTAAACTTTTTTTCCTTAACTTTTTTGTTTGGGAACAAATTTCAAGCATTCTTATTGACGATTCATCCTCCCTGAGACAGCCAGACCTACCTTTTATCTGTATCAAACTAATGAGCATGCTAGACACTAACGCGGATACCCTTAATTTCATTCTCACAAATTTTAGAATAATTTAAATTAAGCAAAGTTTCTAATTTTCAGAAAAATTTGAACAAAAAATACGGCGTCACTGGTTTCCGACGAACCTCACTATGAATCAGCATAAAAGGTAAAAACAAATTTGTATGGACATAATCTCAATATAAATGTGTATATATAAACATATTCACACAATGCACATAATTTAGATGTATTTGAGTACTTACATTATGTTAAAATTAGTCCAGTTCCTTTATTATTTAATAATATCGTTAAATTTTCATTATATATAGTAGTATATCAATATAATATAATATTCTATATGTTTGCCAACATTTAGATAAAATTTTAGATTAATAAATTATGTTATTTGCATTAAATATATTATTTTTATTACTGATTATTATATATATTATATATATAAATTTATATATGTTATGCTATGATTATAATGATGATTATATATATATATGATTTTAGTGAAAACTATCCAATATAACTTATAGTTTATTTATTAACAGTATATATGTTTCTATGAAATAAATTAGATTCTCGGACTTGGGAATTAATTGATAGAATCACGATTCAGGTTTACAGAATATCGAAAAATCGATTTTAAAACTTAGAGAATTTAATATCGAGTTAATGTCAACGTTAAATAGTTGCAACATAATGTTGTATCCTTTGAGCCTCAGCATGATACCCATAATATTATATATATTAATTTGTATGATAATGCTGAATGAATAGAACATAAATCGACAAGAACTTCCTTTATAAATTTCAATATAGTTCTATAATATATGTAATTAAATTAATTAATTTGATATTATATGAGTATATATATATTAAGTATATATTATATATATAGTAATAACATTGTATTAAAGTGATAGTGACATATATTTAGTAGTATAGATAATATACTGTATGTATGAAATAATTGTATCATGTATATATATTGATTTATATTTAGATCCAGAAAACAACTTAAATAATAGTCTGTCTATTTTAGCAGTTTTTCTTGTATATATATATATATATATTATGATATATATATATATTAATATATCATATTAATATACTATATATTAATATATATATGATTATAGATATATATCTATATAGATATAGATAATTGTATGAATTATTATTATTCAATATGATATCTAAATTATAATATAGTTATACTTTAATTATATTTCAATAAGTGTATTATATTAATTTTAATAGTATACTATATTTTTATATATGGATAGATTATATATATATATAGCACTTTGAGTAATTGCATGGTAAAATGTTTATATAATAGGTATTATGGATTTGAGTTGCGGTATACATTTATGAGACAATTTAAAGGTATTAATACATGTTAATAATAGTCTACCTTATGTTACGTACTTTATATAGGTAGAATGTAATATTTTATTATATAGTTTATACAGTTAATGATTATAGCAATACACTGTCCTATAGGTTACTATTTGAGAGACAATTTTTAATAAATAATTCATATGATCAATATATATATATATATATATATATGTTAGTTTATATTGTTATACCCGACCATTTTGCTTAAAAGATATAAACCTACTGGTTTTTTATTGCTATATAGTATTAAATATATTTGGTCTTAAAGTTGATTCGCTTCCATTTGGTTATCTTTTTTGGAATTTACACCATTAAATTTAGAAGCGACGGCAAGAATAGATAATAAATTGACACATCCCCTTTCTGTTATGACATGTATTTCCTAGTGTGTCTTTTCTTCCTTCTGATTCTCGACATATGAAATTCCTTGCTATTTCTTGTAAACATTTGCTTATTAAAAATTGCTATTATATAATGATCTATAATCCTTTTTAAAACTTGTGACTCTCAATATAGGTTTTCATAATTACAGGGTGTGGTAAATTAATGATCTTAGTTTTAATATATTAGTTACTCGTATAATGATTTATGAGATAATCGTATCGCTTTTGAGTTTATTAATAGTGATAATAAAATAACTTATATATTGAATAAAATAAATTTATATTATATATATATAGTAGTATATATAATCTGAAAGTTTCGTATTTGCATTTTTATGTATTGTGTATTATTATATATGTATAGTTTGATCTTTTCATGTTTTATTAAAGATTTTCTAAAATAATTATAGTTATTTTGAGTTATTTATAATAACTATTTTTAATCATTATATATTATATATAATATAATATATATATATATACTACATATGTAATAATTATTTTATTAATATAATTAATATTAATATAATCTTATATATATAATTATATATAGATGACGTCTGGTGGTATATATATATATAAACAATTAGGTTGTTAATATCCTTGATATATGGTATATATATATATATAAAATATGGTTTTATTATTTTTTTATTATATGTAATAATATAAGTAAAAGTACTAAATACAGCTATAATATCATAGGCATTATGTAAATATTTTATATTAAATGTTCCAAACTTCTAACATAATTAAGCTGTAGTGTACTCTAATATATTATATCATGAGCAATAAGGTATATATATATTAAAGTATTATATATTAAATAACAATATCATTTAAAATGAATATACTATTAAATAAATTATAATGTATATATATATATATATGTATTAAATCTATTTTAAAATGATAATAATACATATATCGCCATACATTAAGTACTCCATCACAATTGAAAATTTTGATGGAAAATTTACAAAATAAATATCATCATTTTAATTTTTAATCTCTTACGAAGCACAAATAAACTATTATTTTACTAAATATTTGATTTTAATTAAAATTTTATTAACAACAAACATATAGTTTCCTTGATATTATGCAGTATAGACTATTCCAGATCTGAAATCAAACCCTTGCATTTTCTTTAACTGGAGCTCTCATGATGTAGGAGCTGCTCGTGATGGCTGTAAGAGTATATTGTATTGAACTATCCTCACATTACTGATTTGTTGTGATAGGTCATGTAGATATAGACTTTTGTTATATAATAAGTTATGATAGATTTTATTATCATATTATATAGGTTTAGTATATATATTTAGATCTTATATTTTTACTGCTAATCTCAGTAGGCTCAGCGACTCTTATATAAGAGTTTGCGGAAGTTTATAGTAAATATCAAATAAGCTTTCGGTTTATATTTTAATTCTATTTAATTTGTATTATGTATATTTTGATAATGACATATATATTGAAGGTTTTATATATTGGTGATTATATGTATGATATGTAATTATGTCTGTATATGAATTGTTTTAAGAGTGAATTTTCTTGGATGTAGTTAGAGTGAAGATGAGTAAATCATATATGCATTGTTTAGATGTTTTCGCCTTTGAATAATCTTAATTGTATTCACCTATATATACGTTTATATTTAAGTAATTTTACTTAATATAGCTAATATAAATGATATATATTAAGAATGATTTTAAATGATATTTTGTTATAATATAATTAATAAGCATAAGGCTGGTTTTTGTATATTTTTATTTTGAGTATAATATATAGGTTATTTAGGAACTTATTTATGATTTGAGATATTTATTGGATTTATATAGTATGATATACTAGTTGTATTGTGCTGATGAGTAGGTATGATGATAAGTGGTTATTTATATTAATTGATGTATAGGTTGATGTTTGGGGTATGTGGATGTATGTCTTTATATTGTAATATATAAGTGATGATTTTAGTAGTCGGGTTTTTGTTTTATATTAGGTAATATTTTCCTTTCTGCATTTTTTATGGCTAATGAGTAAGAGAGAGGAAATGAGCATATTTATTCGATGCAAAAGGCAGTTATTTAATTGTTTGTTGCTATTATGAGTTATATAGTTTCTTGTTTTATATAAGTTGGAGAGCAAATTTTAAAGAAAATTTTATAAAAGCACGTAAATAATATAAGTATATATATATATATATATAGTTGTATAGAAGAGCAGCTATTTTTGTTGTTAATCCTATTGTAATAATCGTATATTAATATAATATATATATATATATTAAATACCAGTGTATATGTAAGTATATATATATATTAGTAGGTGTTTTCACCAAAAACCTCATTAAGAGTATAGGTTTGTTGTCTTGGTTTTTCTGTATTGTCTAGTAGAAAATCATAGAAGAGATGTTGTTTTTTTTTGTGTTCCCTAAAACTTCAAGATAATATTGGTATGAGTAGAGTGTGCTGTTATATATGAAATTTTAGGTAATTGAATAATTATTGTCTTTCTTCAGAAGATGAGTAATAAAGATGGTTTTCTTTATTGACCAGTTTGATGGTTCTAGTGTTAAAAATTGAAAAATACATAGAAATATTATAGTGAGGATTGGTTGCATTCTGGGACGTGCCAGGCGCACACCATATTGTTTTACATAGTCTGAAACCAAATTGCAAACCAGAAAGAAGTTAAATTACGAAATCACTGACAATTTCCACACTCACTGAAGTGAGCTGACAACTAAACTGGCCAAATGATTCATCTTTATCTTTTCCGTTGTTACGTGCTCTTTCAATCTGCTGGACCTACCCCATCAGCCTATCGTGACTAGCCAGATGACAGATCATATGATGATTGACGGAAATGAGCATTTTTCACTCCAGTTCTATGTTATACTATAAATTTATGTATGTATGTATCTATGTATATATATTTATATATATATAATATATACTATAGTATATATATACTATATATATATATTATATATATATATAATATATTATAATAAGCGCAAAGATTGTAGATCTTGATCAAAATTTTATTTATTAATAATGTATTAGAAAATTATTTAGAATTTAGAGTGTGCAAAATATTGCCTGATCGGTTCTATGGATGAGTCTATTTGGTCATTGCTTTTAAACAGAAATGCAAAAGCTCACATTTTTCGTTAATTTCGCCGCAACGCAAGAAGCGGCGCATTTTTTTACCTAAAGGACAAATTCGCTTTGCGCTTTTGCTGTTTCATTTTGCGCTTTGGCCCACCTCTGATATAATATTATAGTACTATATATATTATATATTTATTATATATATATATTATATATATAATTATATTATATATATAGGTATTAATACTATATATATAGTAATATTATATATATTATTAAATACCACATATATCTAATTATACTATAATAATACTGAGGGAGTTATAACCTATATATATATATATATATTATATAATATATATATATATAATTATATATATATATATATATATATAACATTTAAAATTATTTTAAATATAAATCATTAAACTTATATTATATATATACATATATATTATATATATTATATATATATCCTTAGTATAATTATTAGGTCAGCATATCTATATCATCTATATATATATTATACTATTAACCTATATATATAAACAAAGGCTACCGGTTCGTGTACCAGTGGACTCTTTGGTCCCTAGCACCCGAATCATCGAGCCACTATTTATTCTTTCATTTCTGTGCTTGTTAATACGAAGCTGTTTGCACCAGATTAGAATTCCTATACTATGTCCTAGTCGTGATGCATTGGGCTTCGTCTCCTGCTTCGGACTGGCTTCTGTCGGTATCCAACATGAATATCATCCCTTCCAAGTCCATAGGCACCGGATTAGGGCTCTGCCGTGGCTCCGCCTCACTGATTGGTACCGGGGTGGTTATCTGTAAACAAACAAATTTGACGCAGTTATCTTCTTTTACTCATTATTATTATTTATAGATGATCTTATTATTATTATTATTCTAATTTCATTTTATTTCTTCATTTTTTCATTATTTATTCCTTTTCTATTCTATCCTTTTTCTTTATTTATTCTTATTCTCATTTCATATCATTTCTATCTATTATATTGGATAATTATTATATTGTTATTGTTTATTATTATTAATTGACATTATCACACTCTGTTGTTTATTTATTTATATTTTCTTTTTCCATTTATTATTTAGATATTATGTTTAGAGTCCATCGTCATTATTATATTATTATTATTATTATTATTATTATTATTAAGACAAACTTTTCGCAGGGAATGGACGGGGAAGGCACTTTACACCTTCTTTCCCAAATACCATGGATCGACACGCTTCCGAGTTTATTTTTACCAAATTTGATTCCGGAACGCCACGGACTCTTCACTTCTGTAATACAGGCTCGGTTGTCGCGATATTATTGAAACATTTATCATTGCTTCGTTATCGTCACCGGAAAACTTTTCAAGTACATATAAATAAGAACATACTTAATTACTGTATTGGTCAGTATGGTAAGTAAATAATTTTTATCATATATCTTCTAGGTATACTATAATTAGTAGCACTGGCTCTCACACCACCTATAGTAATAGATATAATATATATATTATATTAATATATATAATATATATATATATTATGCTATATATGATATATTTATCAATAAATAAACTAATTACATCCATCATCATTATTGGTCTCACTACTATACGTCTAATATCAGAGATACTACTTATTTATTTATACCTCCTTCCATATACTTACTACTATTTCGTTACTTATTTATTTATTTATCATAAATTATTTCTTTATATTATTATTTAAGGGTAGTAAGTCCATACCCATTCCTTTTATGGAAAGACCTTCTAAAACTCTATTCATATAGAGGTATTATTATAGTCGAAACGTGCTTTAACAATAATTTAGCTACTATTCAAGTGGTATACAAATGACGGATGATATAGAGATTTTACTAACAACCTATGTATTCTGAGCGACTCTAAAACCCTATGACATTTTTGTAAACTATTATTCAGTCGAAGACTGTTAGTCAGAAAATGTTGTAATAATAAAAAAAATAGTACATGGGAATTAATTAAAAAATAAAGATTTTTTGTCTAAAAAAATTTGTTAATAGAATTAGTAAAGTCATCAAGAAACTTTCATGCCATCCGTGAAAGAATTCCAAAGTTCTAAGTTTGCGGGTTTTCTGTATAGTCTTTAGCAATTTTCATATTAATTTGTAATTATTTTCTTTTTACGATTTAGTTGGGTAAATAGCCTATAACTTAGTTGGTAAAGGTATAGCACAGGACTCCACATATTTTCTGAAAAAATTCTGTCCAAAATCAATATATCGAAATGTATATATAGGTTTCGAATATATTACTATTATATTATATTAATATTATATTATAATATTATTATAGTTATATTATTATGATTATATATTATATTATAAAAATATTCATAATATTATTATTATTATTATTATTATTATTATTATTATTATTATTATTATTATTATTATTATTATTATTATTATTATTATTATTATTATTATTATTATTATTATTATGTATTTTATTATTTTATGATTAATTATTATTATTATTAATAATATTAATTTTTGAAATTACTGTTATTTTTATTATTAATTTTTCTTATTATTATTATTTTATTATTATTGTTATTTATTTTATTGATAATTCTTATAATTATTAATTATTATTAATTATTATTATTATTATTATTATTATTAATTATTATTTTATCAATTATTAATTAACTCACACCACAAAAAAAGAAATTTAAATCTATTCGTTTGTTCAATTCTATATTAATTATTAATGAGGCAACTGGTTCTTTATTTAATTTTTAAATCGGTGGGGGTTCCCTTTCACTATCTTAAATCTTAATATTTACAAAATAAATAAGGGGAAATGAAAATGGATTTGGCCGCGAGCAAATCTAATTTTATATAATGTTCTCACCTTTATTGAAGAGATTCCAATTAGGAAACTGAGTTGTAACTTCTTCCGACTCCTTGCATTTGTATATATGTCAGAACTGACTTTCTTTTACTTGGCCTTCTTGACAGGACATAGAGTAGAAATGCTATGCCTTTTTTGTTTCTCATATATAAGAAAAAACATATTTTTATTAGTATTTTGTTATTTTTATTCAACAATGGACACTGTTATTGATAATCTTTAATAATTTTTGGTTTATTCTTTCAAATGCCCAAATTTTTAGGCAGAGCAAAAAATATAGTCTTTTAGATGTTATTATAGGTCTGGGGTGTTCCTCCCAAATATATTTAGTCATGGCTTGCATCATTTTTGCAATCCCAGCGTGACAAATTTTTGGGCGAGTCCCTTACTCATAAGTAAATAAAAAGAAAGTGAAGTGAGATCTAAAGATATGTTTTTGAGTCGTTGACTTAAATTTTTTATTATCATTATTTTTTATGACTTTTAATTATTATTAACGTTATTTTATAATAAACTGAATAAATAAATTAAATTTCACTTATATTATAATTTTATATTAAACAAAATATTATTTACAATCACCAATTTTCAGTTGCCAAATTGCATTATACAAGATATATATTTTTTAACAGAGGGAATTTTGGAAGATCTTATTAAACTGCGAATAGTAAAGTGATGTGGAATCGGAAAGAACATAATTTAATGGAACAGAAAGAATCTCATCTGGAAGTTTCCGAGGATTTAAAATCTTCATAATCAATTTGTTTTTGGAATTATCACCAAAAAAACATGATTGTCGCGGAATGCAAAAATTTGGTGCGCTACTTAATGATGATTGATAAAAGTATTGATTTGGTAGGCAAAGAACTCGTATTTAACGTAATTAGTTGCGAGACTCTTGAAAAAAATTATTTGTTCGAGAAGAATTTCATGCGATCACATCTCTTGAAGATGCGATGGCAAAACCCATTGCAAAACGACTGATTGTTTTTGTAGAAGAAGATTTTTTATCCAAGTCTATGCCTTGGTCAGTGGAACGACGGTTGCTCAGCAATGGCAGGTAAAGAACATTAAGTTCAAAAGAAACTGCAAGAAAAATATATATAAAAAAAGATTATATTTCCAATGTTCAAGCTATTGAATTAATTTAGTCATTAATGACCTAAAGATATATTCAGGAAATTCAAAATACTATTGCCACAATAAAAGACAAATTAAACTTTTTTTAGAGACTCTACTCTAAGAAAAAAACACATTCCCAACTTGCCTAAACTTTGTGAAACCCGTTGGACTCAAAAATATCATAGTATTGCTATTTTCCATACAAATATGATAAAAATCGTTGAATGGTTAGAAAAATTATCAAAGGAAGGAAAAAAACCAATAATAAGAACAGCTTTTCAATTATACTGTTCAGCAACAAGACCCATTTTCATTATTACCCCTTCCGTAATAGCCAAATATTCTGCTTTATGTGGCTAATATTATTCGGAAAAAAATATTGACCTTTTGCAGTGTTCTGATTATGTTCAGAGAATTTTGAAAGTTGTCAAAGACCACCGCAAAACTGCTGATCAAATAATTGATAATCTGTTCTTATCCGCTAATGTTATTGCTGCAGAGTTCTTAGTAGAACTTGCACCACCTAGAAAGGTACAACATAGAACAAATCATCCTGCTGAAACTTCTGCTGAATATTGGAAACGTTGTGTACTTGTGCCTTATCTTGACTCCCCTTCTTCGTCTTTAGACTAGATTTTCAGAAAACAACGTGCCAGCATTTCATCTTTTTCATTTGCAATCGTTTCTTATGTTAGATGCTCCCGTAGGCAGCACTCTGCGAAGAGTGAAGACGTGGCTAAGAAGCACAATGAACGAATACAGGCTTAATGGACTATTGTTAAGTGCAAAAAGGAATGAATTAAAAACGTAATTGTGAAATTCGATGAAAATCCCAGACATCTAATGTTAGTTTATAACTTTATATTTAATATTAGCTACCACTCAGTAGTCAGTACTTACCAACCCCCATAAATATTACTTTACGTTTCTCAAGTAGGTATTTTTTTTACTCACCTCGTTACACAAAATTTTTAATTACAACTATTGTAGACTTGTTATTGTATTTATTTTAAAAACGAAATTTTTTTTTATTCTATGCTATTTTTTTATTGGCCTTTGAAAAGGCCGAATAAATTGGGAATTTATCGGACAGATTGAGGATATACCCTTCAAAATTCAAATTTTAAACGACTGTTTCCGAAAGAAAGCCAAGTCTTCCTTTTCCTACTTTGAATTGTATAGCAAGCGTTATGATTGGTTATTTAACAAACAAATATCTCAATCTCCTCCTTAAATAACAGCTTCCTCTTTATGACATTTTCAAAAATAAAGTAAATTAAAAATTTTATAAAAAATATTAGGGATTTTATACTTAAAGAAACAACTAAAAATATTTGAGAATTATAAATAGAAGTCTTAAAGAAGATTAAAAAGTATCCAACGACAACTAAGCAATTTTTACCCGCGAAATAGTAACACACAATACTATATCACACACATACAAAACACACACACACGAACACATCACACACACATTCAGGCACACACACAACACTACAAGACGGTCTGAAAACTATAACATTGGATTGAAAGTACTATAATTTTAATTATAATTAAATACTATGTATATGCAAATATTTTACCATTTTTATGGCTTTTATTGGATAAATTCTTGAAACTAAATAATTTAAAAAAATTACTACTTGCACACTCTCTAAATTACGAACGACACAAAATTTGTGCTTTAATTTAATTGGCTAAAAACTAATGGTTATACACATGATTGGCTGAACTTTTGATTAACAAACTTACTTTTGTTTCATTTTTAAAATTAAATCCAAGATTTATTAATAACATTAAATTTAGATTTTAAAATAATCACAAAAAAATATCTTAAAAAAAAAACTGCAATATCTACTGGGAAAAGGAAAGGATAAAGAAAATCAAAATGAATTTTTTCAAAAATCTTTTTCCTACTTAAATTTTGGAGTATATAGTTAAAAACTAACCATCTACCTTATAAGTAATCTATGGAAGTACTTTACGTCAAAAGAATCAAAGAAGAAGAAGAAGGACGAGTTATATCGTCTGCTCAAAAGTGTCACGAAAGGAAGAAATTGAGTAATTAGGGTTTAAGATCGATATATTTGTTAGAAAATGACATTCAAAATGGAATAGATTTATTTTCCTTATTGTTTAATATAGAAAAGAGCATTAGAAGATGTTAAAATAGATAAACTTCAATTTGTAGATTTTAATCAGTAATTTTTAAATGTTATAAATTAAAGGTTTGTTAGGTTCATTGTTATATATTTCCCTAACTGAAAATTACCCAAATTTCGGTTGGTGGTTTTTCACTGGGAAACGATGCACCATTTAATGCACATTATTTATATTTACCCAAAAAATGTAATACTGTGTTGAAAGTTGTATGTCAAAATGCTTCGGAGAATCTAAAAATTAACTGAACTAAACCAATTTCGGCACTTATCCTATGCACTTCAGATTGTAAAATTTTTCAAATATTTTGGTTGCATGTTTCAGCTCTTCAGCTCGCTTAGTTCATACATTAATATTTTTCCATAATCATTTTTTTTTGTTTTTGTATTTTTGTTTGATAATTATGTTGCTAAGGTGACAACGATTTACGTAACTATAGTATAAAAGCTATAAACTTCTAATTTACAAAAATAGTATCAAAGTTTATTAATGTATGAACTAAGCGAGCTGAAGAGCTGAAACATGCAACCAAAATATTTGAAAAATTTTACAATCTGAAGTGCATAGGATAAGTGCCGAAATTGGTTTAGTTCAGTTAATTTTTAGATTCTCCGAAGCATTTTGACATACAACTTTCAACACAGTATTACATTTTTTGGGTAAATATAAATAATGTGCATTAAATGGTGCATCGTTTCCCAGTGAAAAACCACCAACCGAAATTTGGGTAATTTTCAGTTAGGGAAATATATAACAATGAACCTAACAAACCTTTAATTTATAACATTTAAAAATTACTGATTAAAATCTACAAATTGAAGTTTATCTATTTTAACATCTTCTAATGCTCTTTTCTATATTAAACAATAAGGAAAATAAATCTATTCCATTTTGAATGTCATTTTCTAACAAATATATCGATCTTAAACCCTAATTACTCAATTTCTTCCTTTCGTGACACTTTTGAGCAGACGATATAACTCGTCCTTCTTCTTCTTCTTTGATTCTTTTGACGTAAAGTACTTCCATAGATTACTTATAAGGTAGATGGTTAGTTTTAACTATAATACTCCAAAAATTAAGTAGGAAAAAGATTTGAAAAAATTATTTTGATTTCTTTATCCTTCAATATTTTCCAAAGTATTGCAGTTTTTTTATTAAATATTTTTTTGTGATTATTTTAAAATTAAATTTAATTTATTAATAAACTTGGATTTAATTTTAAAAATGTAAACAAAATAAGTTTTATTTTGGAATTCAGCCAATCATGTGTATAACCATTAGTTTTTAGCCAATTAAATTAAAGCAAATTTTGTTGTTCGTTCGTAATTTAGAGGTGTTGCAAGTGTTAATTTTTTTAAATTATTTAGTTTCAAGAATTTATCCGATCAGCCCATAAAAATGTCAAATATTTGCTATACATAGTATAAATATAATAAAAATTATAGTACTTCAATCAAATGTTATAATTTTCAGACCATCTTGTATGTGTGTGTGTGTGTGTGTGTGTGTGTGTGTGTGTGTGTGTGTGTGTGTGTTTGTATGTGTGTGTATGTATGTGTGTACTATTTCGCGGTAAAATTTGCTACCATAAAGTAAAACAAATATAATTAGACTTCTTATGTAACAAAAGATTCTATTTATAATCTCAAATATTTTTAGTTTTCATTATAGTAAAAAATACCTAATATTTTTTATAAAATTATTTAATTACTTTATTTTTGAAAATGTCATAAAGAGGAAGCTGTTATTTAAGGAGGAGATGAGATATTTGTTTGTAAATAACGAAACATTACGTTGCTTACATTTTGAGGTAGGCAAATCAAGGCGTGGCTTTCTTTCGGAAACAGTCGTTTAAAATTTGAATTTTGAAGGGTATATCCTCAATCTGTCCGATAAATTCCCAATTTATTCGGCCTTTTCAAAGGCCAATAAAAAAATAGCATAGAATAAAAAAAAATTTCGTTTTTAAAATAAATACAATAACAAGTCTACAATAGTTGTAATTAAAAATTTTGTGTAACGAGGTGAGTAAAAAAATACCTGACTTGAGAAACGTAAAGTAATATGTATGGGTTGGTAAGTACTGACTACTGAGTGGTAACGAGGACTAATAAAAAGTCACTAAGCTAGATTTTTCCTTGGGAGGTGCGAATAGACTGTAATAAAGTTTTTATTCATTCTTTTTGCCTAGTATTACAAATAAAGCTTGTTTTAGTTCATGTGCTTCTTAGCCACGTCTTCACTCCTTCGCAGAGTGCTGCTACGGGATGCATCTAACATAAGAAAAACGATTGCAATGAAAAAAGATATGAATGCTGGGCAACGTTGTTTTTCTGGAAATCTTAGTCTAAAGACGAGAAGGGGAGTCAAGATAAGGCACAAGTACACAACGTTTCCAATATTCAGCAGATTTCAGGAATCTAATTGTTCTATGTATGTACCTTCAGTAAACTCTACTCTAAGAAAATGTGGTCCTTACCTCTGAACGATTTATCAAAATTATTTGATCAGCAGTTTTGCGTTGGGTCTTTGACAACTTTCCAAAATTCTCTGAACATAATCAGAACACTGCCAAAAGGTCAATATTTTTTTCCGGAATAATATAGCCACATAAAGCAGAATATTTGGCTATTACGGAAGGGGAATAATGAAAATGGGTCTTGTTTCCTAAACAGTATAATTGAAAAGCTGTTCTTATTATTCTTCATTATTTCCTTCAATTTGATAATTTATTCCTTTGAATGGCAACATTTTTATCATATTTGAATGGAAATAGCAATACTATGATATTTTTGAGTCCACGGGTTTCACAAAGTTAGGCAAGTGGGAATGTGTTTTTTCTAGAGTAAGTCTCTAAACGAGAAAAAGTTTAATTTGGTCTTTTATTGTGGCAATAGTATTTTGATTTCCTGAATATATCTTTAGTCATTAATGACTAAAATTAATTCACAAGGTAAAATTATTGGAAATATTAATCTTTTTTTTATATATATTTTTCTTGCAGTTTCTTTTGAACTTCATGTTCTTTCACTGCCATTGCTGAGCAACCGTCGTTCCACTGACCAAGGCATAGACTTGGATAAAAAATTTCTTCTACAAAAACAAATCAGTCGTTTTGGCAATGGTTTTGCCATCCATCCCTTCAAGAGATTCAAATCCCAGAAATTCTTCTCGAACAATCATTTTTTAAAGATCGAAAAACCTTAATTCTATAGATAATTGTTCTTTGCCTGACAAATCCGCAGTTTCATCAGCCAATATTGAGTAAACACCAATTTTTTTTTGGCATCCGCGACAATCATGTTTTTTTTATGATAATTCCACAAAAAATTTATAAGTTCATTTTTGAATCCTCGGAGACGTCCAGATTGAGATTCTTCTGTCCTTAAATATGTTCTTTCGATTCCACATCACTTTCTATTCGCAGTTTAATAAGATCTTCCAAAATTCCCTCTGTTAAAAAATATATATCTTGTATAATGCAATTTGGCAACTGAAAATTGGTGATTGTAAATAATATTTTGTTTAATATAAAATTATAATATAAGTGAAATTTAATTT
>JABUQX010074320.1:50000-75006 GCA_015478945.1 Trachelipus rathkii | reverse complement strand
TTATATTATATTTAATATATTTATGATATTATACAATTAGGTTAAACAACAGAAGAGTTACCGCGATGATCTCGAAAACTAAAGATAGGTACAAGAAAAACTGATAACATGTATGGAATCAGCGCGTATGAAATTTGCATGAAAAAATGCAATTTTTTTTTTTGTTTTTTGTTTTTTATTTTTTTATATCTCCGAAAAATTACGTAGGTCAAGAGAAACTAATAACATATTATAGATCAGCGTAGTTGAAATATGTATGAAAAAGATTTTTTTTATAACGAAAAGAATACCCCAGGCGCTAACGCAAAGATGCAAAGAGTCAGGGGTCTCTCGGCTCCGGGTTATTGGGGCTATTGGGACTTGTTCGCGGGTTTCCTCCGCCTCCTCCCCTACGGGTATGGAAACGTCCCCCCCTCTGTCCAGCGTCGGCTCGAGCCCCTAAAAAAATTTTTACGCTGATTCCATATTAGTTATTAGTTTCTTTTACCTATCGTAGTTTTTGGAGTATAAAAAAAATTTTAAAAAATTTTTATTCTTTTTTCATTTTCATGGACATCTCATACGGCTGATATCCATATATGTTATCAGTCATGTAACCTAATCTTAGTTTTCAGAAATTTATCATGCGGGTCATTCTTTTAGTTTTGGCAATATTATATTCTATATATTATATATAATATATAATTATATTAATATATATATATATATTATTATATTATAATATATATATATTATTATATAATATTATATCTTATATATATATATATTATATTAATATATATTTTATTAATATTAAAGAAATCACGACGAACAGAAGCTTTGATATCATTTAATTAGGACGTTTCGGTTTATCCAAACCCATCATCAGCTCTAAAAGATAATTAAATTGACTATTATGTTGAAAGTTTAAAAATTAATATTATAATAATCATATAATATAATAATAATAATATAAATAATAATAATAATAATAATATACTATATATAAATCAATAATTAATATTAATAAACAATAACAATAATTTAGATTAATAATATACCCATAATAAAATATCATTATCAATTTATAATTGGTTTAGCCCAAAATACATAAACAAGTGCCTTCCCTTTAGACGATTCCTTTCTAGCCATTAATTTCCCACTTATAAGCTAGTCCATAATTTTCTCCTGCAATTTTACAGCCATTAACATGTAATGAATTTCAAATTCATTCATTCTTTTCAGTTTTCTTTTGACTGTTTCATTGTCCATTGAGGAGGGCTTTATTGTCAGCTTGATGTAGACATCATTGTTCCCATAATACCTGTTAATGAGACTTCGCTAAATATCATACCAATGGACTTTTCTCCGTATAACTGAACATTCAGGGTTAGTATATCTCATAGGAATCCAATTTTCGATGTTTGTAGTATTGGCCGCCTTTATACCCTTTTTTACTATGGTGTTGGAAGTCTTTACAGAGCGATAGATTGGTTAGCATGGGGCTCACCACTATGGCGTCCCACTTTTGCCAAGCATTTTTGTTGCTTACCATGACGAGATCTTGCTTGGAGAACTGCCCCTCAGATTTTAAGCTATTACTCTATAGAAGTATGTGATGGATTTGTTTTTTTGATTTTTGGAGACAAGTCAGGCTCTCAATTTTTTAGACACACTTACAACTAAAAATTCAGGTCTTTAATTTATATGTTTCGACGAATGTTAACCGCTTTTCATTGCCTTTTAGAAACATGTTTTACTTTCATCATACAATGTTTCTCTTTATTCCAATTTTGAAAAAAAAACCCTGCTTGTACTCCAATTTTTTTCTATAACTTTTATTTTTTGGTCCCAAGTTGATGGACTGGCGATCCGACTTTTTAGAGCTTAAAACTTCTCAATTCTTGGTAAATTTTTATAAGAAGTTCAAATTTTAACTCAGTTTTGCTAATTAATTTTTTCCGATAGCAACTTTATATAGGACTCTTGGTCACCAAATTCTTGAGAAGACCTTTTTGCCCTAAGCAGCCAGATGGGGATTCCATCATTGCAAGATAGTTTATTAAAAGTTCCTTACGTTTTCGGTCCCTTAACACTCGCGAGCTCGATTTAAAATACATTCACATATCTCATTCAAAAGTTTTCATGCTCAAAAATTTTTATGCGTGTACTGTCTAATGATGTTCATAATAGTTTCGATTCAAATGAAACTTGATGATAAAAAGATTAACTTGCTTCCAAGTTATTTATTCTTGATTATTGGGTTAACGACTGCAGGACCCAGTTATTGTAAGGTCCAGACTGTAGAGTTGATATACAGCGGGCTGCAGATTGCGCTCAAAAATTGCTTGATGCCTTCACTTAAGAACAAGTACCATATACTCTACCCGTAAAACTGTTTCAATAGCCTTCAGACCCGCAACTGCTTCAGAGAGCATTGGCATGAACATCGATCTATAGCGAATAGCTTCAGACCGTATGTGTGTGGTCATTACGGCGGGAAGGGGCGGGCCGTTCAGGGGTTGACTTGACGAGTTCGGATTTTGTCGAGAGCTTAGTTGGGTCTACTACGTCCAGTACAAGCCGTCAATATTACGTGTGTGTGGTCTCTCTCATGGACTGTAGTTTTTGGTTCTTAATCTCTCTGCTTTTATTTATTTATTTATTTTTACTTTGAAATAGGCGGGGTGTTAAAAGTCTGTCAAATTGTAATAGTTATTTTTGTCCTCGGCCGTAGGAGACTCATATACGTGCAACGTGGGTGAGTGTGGGCGTTGGCGGTCCTATTTTAGCTGTATAATTCTCTTCGGGCGAGGACCAACCCAATTTCAGCTATATAACAGTTGTGGCGGGGTTGTCTAGGTTTTGTGTGTTGGTTGCAAGACTGTGTCTCAGGTTGAGGTAGAGTCATTGATATGTCAGGCTTATAGTATTCTTTGACATTGGTCTTATTTCTACTAAACACACTCTGTTTTACATATTTTCTACTCTTCAACTAGTTTTGATTCCTCTCTATTGCTGGCATTAGAGAGTATTGAATTGTGTTGATTTTTAGTATATATTTATGTGTTGTTATGTGGGGGATGAGAGCTGTTATGTGATTAGTTGGTGTGGATTCTTGTTACTTTTATATATATGTATATCGCGATCTATTATTATTTATATATATATTAGTGGTAATGTAATATATTAATTATATTGTTTATTGTTTGATTTATAGTATATGTATTATTGATAATTTTTTATTATGCATAGATATCTAATATGTATGTTATTTTATGTGCCTATATATTATTAATGTTTGTGCGTTCAGGGTTTCCTTGTTATTGTAATTAATTAATTAGCGGATCTGATGGGTTTGGTAACTCGGAAGTTCGTCCTATTTAAATGAGTATCAAAGCTCTGTGCGTCTTATTTTAGTTTTATAATAGTGAGGTTCCCTAAGAAAAGTTTATATTGGATTACTGATATTATTATTTATAATATATATTTAGTTAATATATAATTTATGATATTATATATATTTTTTATAAGTATATTATTATATATATTTTATATGTTATATTATATTATATATATAATTATATTATTTATTATATTTTTTAATGTTTATATATAGGTATATATATACCTTCCACCTTCTACGCAAGTATGCTTTACTATGGCTCATAGTAACTCAGCAGTGATATAATGGACTCAGGATAACTCTATCCTCGAATTGTATGATACATACTCCTATCTGGATTTGAATAGCGAACTACTTTTATCCATAAATTGAAATAATCGGACTCGTTACTTCACATATAAAGCTCTATGTAAGCTCTCGATCTTAAGTGGGTAAGAGATTTCCTTCATGCGCGCTTTTGATAGACCATCTAATCGTCATCACGGGCTCCGAGGCAAGCGATTAGGCTTCTCGTGTAATAACATCATGGCGAATTGGTACGTGGTAGACACTACTCACTCAATGAATTCACAATGACTTCTTCTTTCTGCTGTCACACTCATTGAGAGATTTTGTATTTGGCATGCTAACGCTTTCACTGCAACAGGGTAAATCAGTGCTTATAATTCGTTTGTGGTATACTTTGCATTGTAAAGATAAGCATCATACGCTCACTATCTCCTGTTCTCAGTGCAAAATTTGCTTTCGTGGGATTGTTTGTATTAGCGACTACTTCGAGTAATTCTAGTGCTCTTGGAAGAGATGCGCCTAGTTGAAATAACCACATGCTATTTGGTCCGATGAGGACCACAGAAGAATAACTGAGACATTCAGCCTGTATTTTACGCTCTCCTAGGGTGTCTTTGCGTCACTTTGATACGCCTGATAGACTGGCCTACGGTGGTTTACGTATAATAAAGCGCATCCGCTACCTTTGACCATATACCACCTCTCTTGTCGTCACTATCACCAATGTAATTCTTGAACATGCTACTTCCCGGCGAATAAGAAGCCTTTATAGTCTTCTATGCTTAAAACAAAACTGGGTTGCTTCAAAATAAACTACCGCTTTATGAACAAATGCTCTGAATCTCTCCATTTTTATAGCTTTCGTCTTTATAGATATCTTCTCGCGTCTCGCAACTGGGCATCTTTTTAATATCGGAACATAATTTTTCCACCATGGAATGGCGCTCAGATGATGTATTCATTCTCCCCATGAGGTCTTCGGTTTTTTACTTCTGGAAGTGTTCGCTCTCGCCTGGACTTCCGACTCTTCAGAGTCGGCTCTTTCCACTTCTCCACATACTCCCTAGCACTCATCAGTTGGTCCTCGATAGCACGGTATTTATTTAGTCTGATCGAGAATCTATGGAGCTTGAATTCGTCTGCAACCATGTGCCTACCTGCATCCTTTTCGTACAGATGGTTTGTTCCATCAGCTCATCCCCATGCCCTGTTTTCCCAAGTGAATATTGCATTTGTCTCGAGAGCGGATCAGGCGTGGTTATGGCCTTCTGCTTTTTCGACCCTCAGAAATTCTTCATTAGTTCGTTGTCTGATACATGGGAAAAGGAGATCAGAAATATTTTTTATTTATCGATATGTCATTAGTGAGCTTAATATTGTTGTAACATTTTACATCCCAGGGTTACCGAGTTTCTGCGTATAGTATAATATACCTACCAGGTTCTATATTTGTATAGGCTTTATACATTTATTTTGCGATGGCTCATTTCGATTAAAGGATTGACAGCCATGTACTATTGTTGCACCGCTTGATGATTTTTGTTTCAAATGTTTCTACATACTATATGTATAGATTTTCTAGAATTTTTATCATATTTTCGCTAGCGATTTTTTTCAGATTATTGGACAGATATTATCAGAAGTCTAATTTAAAGGAGTGATCTAATTCTGGGAATATAATACAGATCCCTCTACATTTTTGTGGCGTTGTACACTAATTTTTTAAATTTATAAATAGTCTTTCTTAATCGTCATTTTTACAACATAATTTGCAGAATTTATTCACTTTCTAGAAGTTTATGATATATCATATATCCTTTTCACTACTTCTTTATTAGCACCAGTTAACTTTCACTATGGTAAGGTGAGAGAAGATCCCACTATGATTGGCGATGTGCAGAAGTCTTTGAATCAGCAGAACTTCTGCTTGTCCTTTGTTAAATGATTCCAGATCTTGAAATTTATTATTTCACTTTGAATTCACCTTTGAGAATTTTAGTAGTTTGTCGGGATTCACGTTATTGGTTGTCTAGCTTTGTGTAGAAATATTCAGGTCCCAGATTAGTTTGACAGTTCAGGTGTTTCCATCTTGTTAATTTCGCTCTATTGATCAAACATTACATACTGCAATGTTAGGATACTCTTCTGTGTAGGCTTAGTGCTGGCATGTATGATTTATATATTTTTGTGGCAATTTAATTACTGATGCAAATTCTTGGCGCAGGAAGATATCAAAAATGAATTTTTGGGTACTGATCGAACCATTTCCATTCCTTTTCTCGTCAGCATCCATTACGCAGCGGTTGAGGATTTGGATTATTACAAAATATATATCCTAGTCCTCTTTGTGATTAATTTAGGCTTCCGTCTAGTCTCAATGTGGAACGACAGACCGGTCCACTCATTCCTTCATCAGTAAACTTTAAAAGCAAAAACATCAATTCAACTCTGTACAAATGTACAAGCAGCAAATGTGATCTACTCACCACGACTTTTTGCTCAATTGTGACGTTCGCACTCCTCACTCTATGTCTTTATTGTTGACGCTCGCGATATTACATGTGCATAAGAGTAAGCAGAGTGTCTTTTATAACATTGATCACCGTGTATGAAATATTTTAGAATTTTTTTGGGATTTTTTGTGGTAATAAGATATTATGTCGCTTATACCTTCTCAACAGTACACTCACACTATTTCTTCAAACATCACACTACCACAACACACTACTACACACACGCTCCACACGCACATCATACACGCAATATAGACTTTCTATTTTCACGCAATATGTTGAGATAGCTGTTTACGGAGAG
Source organism: Trachelipus rathkii (assembly GCA_015478945.1). Lineage (NCBI taxonomy): Eukaryota > Metazoa > Arthropoda > Malacostraca > Isopoda > Trachelipodidae > Trachelipus > Trachelipus rathkii. The sequence continues at coordinate 68,519 of JABUQX010074320.1, read as the reverse complement.
TTTAGTTTTATCACATAATTATATTACTTTGAACTATGGTAACATAGTACAGCACTGTATTATTCATCGACTAAATGATATCATTATATAGCAAAATATAATATTCATTTATAATATACTAGTCCGTTATCTCCTTTTTCGCTGTTCTTATGTTATATATATTTCATATATACCTACTTATACTCATTTCCTTCAGCAGATATTCTATGGTGTATTTAACAGTAGGTCTTTTATGTGTTCATAAATTATGTTAATTTGGTTATTTTATTATTCATAAGATATTTACACCTCTCGTTTAAATTATATTTACTACTTCTCTCTGGCTTCTAGGTTTTCTCAATCTCATACACTCAATAAATATCTATACTTCTCTCGTTCGTTCCGTAGCTCCGAAATCCTCGCCTCTGTGTACTCATATTATCTCATTCTATCAGTCTCTAATATATTATGGTCCAATTCTTTTGATTATTTAATTTACGTGACTTATTATTAGGCTTGGCTTCGTTCTTCTCAGGATACGGGGTATTAAATGTGGAATTCCCTCATTCTCATTATGATCTTTATATAGTCTATATTGTGAGCGTGGATTTGCTTGTTTAATTTCGGGTGTAATAGTTTAATAAATTAAATATAATTAATATTATATAAATCTTGGTATTGTCTCATGTAGACTTTTGATCCGTAACAGCTCATACAATCGTGGATCGGAAATTGTGTTCGTAATAATACCAGATATTGCAGAGGACATTTCCGCGCCCGCTACCACCTCTCTCTCGCAGTATCCGGAGAGGCGAGATAGTCATTGTCTGAGAGTCTTGGGGATATTCAAGTGTGTAATGATGGTGTGGTATTAAGCTTGTTCTCTTACGCGTGTAATTTTTAGGTCTCAGAGTTGGGTGATATGGGCTGTAAGAGCGGGGTTTTGCGCTTGTAGGTCGCTCGGATATGCGCTTTACGCCTTTGGGGTTGCATCTGTAGGTTGCGGACTCAAGATTAATTAGGCCTAATTGTGCAGATTTAGGTTCCTGTGTAAGTTGTCGTTGATTGACGTTACATCGTTCGTCGCATGTTCGAGGGTTTTACGTGCTGTGTGTAGCGATGGCGGGGGCGAGTGTCGACACCACACCTACTCATTCCACTACACCATCCTCACTTGTATGTTGGTATTTATTTTCTGGTTGTTTAAAGTTTATTTTTTATGTTGGTCCGATAGTTTAACAGGTAGCCAGCCTGGTGTTTACTCTAACTTTTGTTCGCCTGCAGAGTCCCGGCACTGTCGACTGCCGGCCCCCTGTGCCACGGTCCGTCAGCCGCTCTCGCATCTCCGCGACTTCTTCGTGGGCTCTTCGACCTATTAAATATCTTATATAGGAGAGTTAGCTCGTTATCGTTGAATATAACGGAAATTTATGCCTAAGTGTAAGAGTCTGGCTTGTTTAGTGGTGATTATTGAGTGGCGTCCTGAGTTCTATGCGCATGATGGTTACGTCCCCATTAGGGTCCACTCTCCCTCTAGAATGTTGCAGTGGAGAGATTCCCCATTACCGCCCAACTGAAATGGGGAATCGATGGACACACTTTCTCACTGTTGAAGTCGCTCGCGATATATAATGTCTTTTAATTGTTTCTATGGTGAATGAATGAATTCAGAGGTTCATGAGTCTTTCTAGAACGTATCTTGGGTGTTTATGAGGAAATTCGAACATTGTGAGTATGTGCTCTCCCGTGCAGCTCTTTAAGGGTCTGGTTATGACTTTGCTTTTTTTCTACTGCGCCAGGCAGGGAGGTAATTTACGATGTTATCCATAGTTCATTAAAGATCGGTCGATAACGAAGCAAATTATCTCCTTGCGTATTGTGTTATTTATGATGTTGTTTGGTCGATCTGTAGATTTCTCACGAAAATTAAATAGGTTTGTTTTTTACGGGATTACACCAATCGAAACGAGCGAAATCAAAAAACGTTAGAAGTATATAAAGACAATAATGGTGTAGTAAAAGTTACACCCTTATCTTATTCTCTCGTTGATAACTGACAATTTCTACCGCTTGTTTATCGATACCGTAGTAACTCGATGAGACCAATCAGTAAAATACTTGATTTAAACTGTAGACCTGGATGCCCGGCGCAGCCATCGGTGTCTGAGTCTCTGGGATCACCATCTCTAAAGTCTTAATCTGATAATGGTTTGAATTTTGACTCGTGTTTTTCTTGAATTGCAAGTTTCTAGGTATTTTCGAGTTGCTAATCAGATTTTGGATACATAACAGTAGAATCAAGGTTCGTTAACGTACTACTTACTTGTTAACGGTTGCAATAAGACGCCCAAAGATATGACTGATGTTGCGTGGTGTAAACCAAATGTTGTTGACTTCGTCAATTAATCGCTGGGTCTTTAAGCTTCGACCCGCCCCCTCAGTTTCTACTTTGCTCACTTTGTCATATTATAACCGCAATCATGTTCGAGGAACACCTACCGAATCTCTAAATAGGGAATAAGTAGATTGTCTAACGTTGAAGGCGACAAACGCTTTCACAAGAGCTTAACGACGGCCAGGATAAAGTAGGCACTCCAGGGGCGTCACACGGATCCAAGGACATACTTTTACTTACCAAACTAGGCTTTTCAAGGCTATGTCACTACTAACTGCAGTCTTCTCATGTTTTTTAGCGGATTACATGGTAAAATATTTTTACAATATTATTATTACCATATTACATTTTCATAATTTTCATTACTACACTGCGAGAAGTATTCAATTAAACTTGTAACTCAAGAGTTTCATTTTAATAAGTTCAACATACTAATTACAGAAGCATAAGTTATAAATTATATACTCAATCGCTGTACCTGACAACGATACTCTTAAGCTTTATGAATAACTGTAACATTAACAACGATCAACTTCGTCAACTGATTAAAGGGTAACTAACAAGACTCCCAAAAACACATTCATTCCTGCTTTATATTTTCAAACTTTAAATCTTCCAGGTAATATTATTTTACAAACTTTGCATACTATGATCGTACCTTAACTAATGCTTATTACCTAGATGCGGTTAGACAAACATAAGTTATAGCGTCTTTACTCTCTCTGTAATTAGCTATAACTATGACTCATCTTACTACTTACACACTACACACACATCACCCACACCACATACACACCATCCACACTATCACATCATACCAGCACCACATTCAACAACCAGACGTAATAATATTATCCAACGTCCGCCAATACTCGATATCCAGTTGTTAGTCAATATGTCAGAGGAAATAACGAGGGATGTTGGGTAAATATCATGTTTTCTTTTTATTTTTCGTCTAAGCCTAGTATTCTTTTATACTTTTTTCCTTTCGAGAGGACAGTGCTGTTCTATGTTAAGAATTACATAAATCACTTATGTCAATTCTAATACATAATGAAAGTTTAAGTTTGTCTCTATTTTTATTTTTTTTAAATATATTTTGATATTGATTTGGATCTGCTGAACGATATGGATATCTTACTTGAGGTGAGTTTCTAGTCTCGACTACATCCCTACTAACTTTTGATCCTCATCTTTAAATGATTATTTCTAATTTAATAATTTGGAGAAAAGAAATATCTTCTTTTTTCATTTTGGTCATTTTTACTATCGCTAACCTTTCTTTTATTTTTTCGTTTGGGGTACGTCTGCGATCAGATACCCCGCGGAGTCTTTATAATGTTCTCAACTCCGGATGTTCAGTATTTAGTTTACCTTAGGGGTCGCACCCCCTGCGTATGCTTATTAAGCGTTTCAACTCTGATATTATTTAGCATGGTTTTTTATACGGAATCTTACCCTTATACTTGTTTTCGTGAATTTTTTGGGTATATATCCCAGAATACCATTGTGATTCTTCATATACGTGTTCTTATACTCTCTCTTCTCACTCTGCTCTTTTCTCCGTCCTCATCTCGCTTCCAGGCTGCTCCATCTTGTTTCATATTCGTTTTGTTATTATGCAATATGCTTTCGTTTACTCTTTTCAGAATGTTGCGTTAATTGGGTGAGAACCTTACACGTACGCATGCAAAGGTCACACAATCGGAATAGGCTTGTTTCAATAGTTGTTCGCTTTTACTTTTCTCCCCCTGGTTTTGTTTAGGGATTACCAGGTACATTCATTGATTGTTAGATTCATCTTTGGTCAATTTGATACGGTATGGTCTATAATATCATTACCTCTCTGACGGATCTTGGGAGTCACCTTCTGTGTTGAGTTTATTTTTACGATCGTTCTCTGTCCTCACTTTCGGTATCCACATTATATGTTATCACTCTATAGTTCATGTTTCAGGACTTATGCGATATCGATAGATCTGGATGTTTAGATCCATCAAGCAACTCAGATAATCGAATGTTGGCCAATGAGTACTATTATGAACCTTGGCAGGAACCATACTTAATGCATTGAGTCGGTTATCCATACCCGGTAGACGATTATTATACAACTACTTAATATGGGTGACTCACTACTTCGTTTTATGGAATAATACCGATAAGTCCGTGAATGATCTTATCAATATCTGAATTCGTGTGGCGGATGCTTGGGGTAGATGTTTTCATTACTAATGTACAGCGTAAAATGTCCATACTGATTAGGAATATCGTATGGTATAAACATACCCTTATTATAGGGTGAAAGAGATTCTTTCTTTAGGCAACTTTCGAACAAGTAAAACAGAATACAACGCACGAGCGAAACATATCAGTGTCTAAAAGGGGGTATATATTCCGGTTCGTTACAACAACAACGTAATCACAACAACAACAACAAACAACATAGCTTAAAAAAAACAAACTAACATTACAACAAAATACGAGCAATAATAACTTATGTACAAACATATTCTTTATTATTACCAAACCTAACGATTATATATGTGCTAATAGCGTTAACATTTTTTTCACATTATTAAGCTGATCAAACATAGCATTTTACCAGAAACTGAGTGAATATAATGTACATTAACATTAAATTCTCTTGATCAGTCCTGTTACGTCTGAAAAACACTTACATTAACAACTTCAAAAGTCTCCTAATTTATTTACAGCAGTAAGTAGGTTAACTATATCAGCAGACGCTCAAACACGTAAACCTATCACGACTTTTTCAAGGCATATCTCTAACATATTGATCTTCGAATTTGGATTTAATTTACCTAATTGTATCAAAGTCCCTGTCGCAATAAAGAGACCCTCATTTCGGATAGAAATTCGCAAATTAATGGGCAGTTCTCTGGTGTATTTACCTAACACATTTCGCATTTAGTCCTCTGCTAACATTACATTCAGGTGTTCATAGTAGTATAGCCACATTAGCTTCATTGAGGTTGGTACTAGAAGAGTACCCTGTACAACGACACTAACAACTTAAGCCGACTTAGTGTTAACATATGGCAACCCTATTTTACTTATCTTCTGTAAAGTCACTACACTTGCATGAGCAAAAACGTCCTATATACACTTTTTCCAAGCATATCTCTAAACATATTAACGTTAATTTTACGTTGGACATGGTGACGTATTCACAAGATGTATTACATATGCTGTCCCTTATCATACAGACCAACGAATAATTGGTCCTAACAAAGTTCTTTATCCAAATACACCAATAAGTTCTTATATGACTAACCATCGAACGATATGCTTACACAACAAGCCTTTAGCAATCATACGGTAAACTATCTTTTAACGCACGGCATATAATGTACAAGGGAAATCTCGTTTTAACGCATGATCCCTTCGGTTTAGGCTATGAATAATCAGCTAACCAGTCTGAAGTTCCAGCCAGTGAATAGCTGTCTACTGTACTTCTAGATGCGAGTATGAAGTATCGAGCTATGGACTAGGATCAATGACCGTGATACTCGAATATGTTGGTCACACTTTGTTCTCGATACGCAGCACACATCCGGTTAACAGTCCGGAACATAAATCTTTGACAAATGTCCGACATTTACAAAGTTGGACGGATCTGTCAAGATACTCAACATGACTGGACTACGAGGATTAACCGCACCTTTCATTTCAAAGGTGGGTCATCGTTTGAGTTATAACGATCCCGATTGGCCTATGAAGTGTAAACCAATGCCACTTAGAAAACTAGTGTGGGTCTAGGCAACCTTGGCAAGACAGTTGAGGCCCAATGCAGGCATTAACCTGGCTCTAGCGTTGTCTACACGATTCATTCGTCAGTCGGTAACCACAGTGTTGAATATCTTACTCAAAAACTCATGATTCATCGCCAATACTGCAGATATTTTCATATTTGGTCATGAGGAGTATATTTACCTGAGAAGTCGCTACCTAACTTTCGAATAACGCAGTTTATGTCATTACTCCAGGTTCTTAAGGTAGCAACACGATTACCTTCCGGAGAGAAATACCCATTGGGGATGACGCTTCCTTGAAGTCACCTGACTGCTATTCGGAGGTAACATGAAATATTTGATCCTTCGAGTTTAGGACTCCGTTCCCCGCCCTTTGCAGAAATATCATGTCAACTGGTAAATTAGTGGGCATCTAGCGGCTCATTACAGTAGGGATTCTGATGAGTCACGGTGTAACATGCTGTAAGCTGAGCGGTTACTTGGAAGATACACCCAGAGAGATGCACCGAAGATTCCATGCTCGGCGGGGTCCTGAGGGGGGGTAGGGGATTGTTAAGCGTCGGTAATTGGTGTCCAGCCTTTGGGCCTGTGCCCTTATGTAGACGGGGCATACCCTCTCGCAGGAGGGGTTAGGCCTTTCCCTTCGGGTGAGGGTCATAGCCCGCTTACTTACCCCTCTGGATGGGTGATCCCCTCTCTCATAGTTCAGCCCCTTTCAGGGGGTCGCTCCCCACTGGTGTTTCTCATCGGTAGTAATGAGGTGGGTGTGGTTGTTGCTTAAGGATAGATCGGTTCGGTTATATTGAAACACTGTTTATTCGTCAAGTTTGGCAGGTACGGGTAAGGTTAAACTGTATACACTATGATCAGAGTGGTTGATATATTATAATTACTGAGTTGGTAGAGAAATGACCATAGTGTTTGGGTGTAGATATTACTATGTGTTTATGGCCGCACTTTGATGTGTGTTAGAGAACGTTGAGCCTCGGTGTTTGGTTTTATGTTTGAGATTGTCAGAGGTTGTGCGGGCGAGGATTTTGCTATAATGTCTACCGTTTAATTCATAGTTTTCGAATAGGTAATGTGATATACTAGGGTACTGTGGTTGGACTCTTTGATTGAAGTGGCGGATGATGTCAATTTCACTATTGTTGGCAGTAACGAGGTTGCGGTGGTTAATTTTGACCTAGATATGTGTCCCCTTGAGTTAAGAGGATTTTGTTAGATAATAACGTCTTGACTCTGTTTACTAGTAGGCACAGGCCTTTGTTTGCTGTGGCCTTTACGCTTACTTCCCCATTCGGAGGTATCCCTGAGATGTGGATCGTCTTAGTCTCATCAATGGGGTGCTCTCCAAGTAGTGCTTACAGTGCGGCTTCCAAGCTGCTCTCATTATGCCCGTTCTGTATGATGCGGCTGATTCCAGAGTTCTACAGTTTTGGATGATATGTTTCTGCAAAGGGGACCAGGGAGGGGCAGGGGTCTTAAAGATAGGGGAAGGATAGCAAGTACATATTCTTGTTACCTTGTCTGTAAAGCGTGTAGGTGTTTTACAGGAGCGTCATCCCCATGGTTGGTGTTTTCTCTCGAGAAGGTTATGTGGTTTGCCTTAGATAACTCCCATTGAATTAGGTATGAAATGTTATTCGTTAGAGATTAGGCGTTGGCTTATTAATTATTACTGATACATGTGAAGATACACCCTGATTTGTTAGGAGTGTAATGTTATGAGTTTTTTGAAGATTTACTGTTGGATTAACTGCGAATGAGTGTCGTGGAGAAGGGCGTCGAGCCTAGGTTTAAGTTTTTGTTGAGTGTGGTAATGTTAGGTCATTGCAGGCCTTAGAATTTTAGCTAAGTGTCTTGTTGTTTGATGATTCATAGGTCATATGGTGTATTACTCAACAACGATTGTGGACACTGTGGATGAAGGTGCTGGGAGTTCAATCGTCTGTGTCCAGAGTTGGGTTGGTATGCGTATTGAAGATTGGTCACTCTTTTAAGGGTTATTGTGGGTAAGATGATTCGGCCATATACTGTTGGGGGATATGCGGAGAAAATGTTGGGAGCATGATCGAGTTTGTGGGTGACCTTTCTCCACTTTACGTGCTTTGTGTTGTAGTGTAGAGGAATTTTCAGGCTATTCAGGCTTTGCGTGCTTATTCATACTGCGAGGGGTATGCTTAGTTTGCCTTTGTACATTGGTTATCTTTAGTTTGTCGGTGTTATATTTTGTTTGGTTTTTTTTTTATTACAGATTACCATGCCACTCACGGGTTTCTGAGTCTCTGCCTTTCCAGGAGTGGGGCAGAAATAGAAATGGACGGAAAGCCACCCAGGCCTAAACCGTGGGACGCAATCTCTCAGCGTGATGCGACATGAGCGTGGGTTTTAAAGAGAGGGAAGATTAGTTACGTAGGAAACAGAGATTGGCAGGGTCCACAGAGGCAGATAGTGGCTGGGAAGAAGGAAGGTTATCACAAAGAATGTACGAAGTCTGGTTAAGTTATCAAGATGCTACACGTGCAAGATTCGGGTATGCAGGCAGTGGCACCTATGGTGTATTGCGAGGGCTCGCGTGATGCGAGCTGGGAATGACGAGTGGAACCTTAATACTCCTTCTGTAGGCATATTCTACCGTTAAGGACACTATGTGTCATAAAGTACTGGTAGTATAAAGGTGAGAAGTTCGCCACACGTACATCGTCGCAGAGTGAGAGGATCAAGAAGTTAGAAAGAGGGGGGACAGGTTAATGTCGTCTCTGTGGCGTTGGACTCTAACTCATCCAATTTGAAGGGTGGATGCACTGGGAGCTCCCCCAGATGTCGTATTAGTACCAGTGTACTCGATACAAGGGCGATAGAGCCTTATAGAACTGGAGTAGCTGTGCAGAAGAAAAAAGGTTCCGAGCACACTGATAACTAGGAACTCCCGGGGTTTCTCTCGTGAGGCCGACCCTTAGCCGGAGAACGTGGTAGGTGCCCTGTGAGTTTCCCAGAGATAATTTTTGGTATGGTTATCGAGATAGTCTAGTTGTTTATGGTTGTCAACAGGTGTCGACGTTTGTAGAACGTCGACAAAAAAATCGGGAAGTTAGGAGTGTTTTTTGATAGGGAGTATGTAAAGTTAGTGCGTTTTCAAGAGGTTGAATTTCACAAGGTTTGTTGTGACCCCACCGGGGAATCCCATCCAGGTCGGCTAAGAAAGAATCGGAAAGCTGAAGACGAGAGGAAGCTCTAGATGCAAAAGCGGGACAGGTTGAATGAGTTGGGGTTACAGGCAGAGTTGAGTCATCTGCCTAAGAGTGAACAGAGTTAGAAGTCGAGCTGAGAAAACTAACACTTATTGTTAATAGTTTTGGAGATAAACAGAACCTTGAGGTAACACCCATTAAGTCATGAAGGAGGGTAAGAAGTCGCTCCTTCATCAACGAGTGTGGATATGGAGCGTCCAGAGGAAAACTTTGACAAGCCCCGTGAAGCACCAGAGAGGGAGGGAAACCCAAAGGCAAAGAGTCCTTAGAGATAGCTGATGACGCATGCCATACTCGATCTAGAAACAGCCTTTGATAAATACGAGTGCCACCACCAGATTTCTCCCCATAGTCAGCTAAGGGCATCGTAAGATGGTGTCTGTCACCCAGTTAGAGCCTCCGAGTGCGTCGAAAGCTGCATGGATGATGATCTGAAAGAGGGAATGAGACTCCAGTATGCTCCAGGATAATGATGGTACTTTCCCAGATTCAAAGATCTAATATGATAGAATACAGTGACGTTATAGGACAGATAGGTTGGAAAGGGATCAGAGCGGCCTGCCTTTTTCGGTGAATTGGGTTGGCCGATGATGGCGCGCCTTCCTCAGCACTGAGCAGCAGGTGTACTCGGTTTTAAGGACATAGAGACGTAGATGATTGACACGAGGAACAAGGGGCGCCCGACTCCGGAAAGCCACACTCCTCGTAACACCAGGCGGGGGAGGTAATGCCTATGCCGGGGCATATTAGCTCTTCTCTGACGCACTCATGATCTCAGATCTCCGATGGCATTCACGCGAGTGGGATGCGTATCGCGGCGGAGAGCATAGGAAACCGGGAGAGGAGACAGAGGCGGATGGAGGGCTGCCGGATCGTCCGGGTGAAGAATAACTACGGTTGCGAGGCAGATTGCCCACAAAACAGTAGACATGTAATTAATGAAAGAGAGTGTAGTAAAGGTGGGAAGCGGCAACATCCCGTGCGGCTTGAGGTAATACCGCAACATAATGAAAGTGCGGCCGGCAGAGGGCTGGTACGCAGGATATAGAATGAGATGGGAATAAAAAGGAGGCCGACAGAGATCTACGACTTTTTCAGTAGGGGTCTAGCCTAGATTCCGTCAGAACGAATAAGTGGAGGATTAAGGCAGATTTTACAATAAAGTGTGAGCATGTTTGGCAGGTTGCCTCAGAAATTTTTATCAGTGGGAGATGACCAGAGGTGTGTCGCACTTTTCTTTTAGTGATTAAGCGCGCGTTTCGGCCTGTCCGAATTATAGCTTCTGCAACGATTCCAGAGGCGAGTGTGGGTAGTCAGTAGTTGATAAGAGAGATAACGAGGGTTTTTCTATGCCCGATAGGCGGAGATCTCTCTCCTGAATTGTGAGCGTAACATTCCCATCGACCTGGATTCTGTGGGATGAGAAAAGATTTAGTTGCAAGAGGAATGAACCTGTCCATCCCATCAACGATTAATACGCTCCAGCCTTTCGCTGCGGGAGCAGACGATGACCGAAACGTCCTCCGAGTCAAAGCAAGATTCGCTCCAGGTTCAGAAATATGTAATTCGTTTAGCTTTTATTTTGATGCTAAAGCCTTTTTGTGGTTTTAGCATATCATTCGATGGTTTTCATTGTATATAAAGAACTTATTTTTGTTTATTTGTCTTGGAGTAATCTTAGTTTGTTACCTGTTATCGTTTGGTCCTGTATGATAATTGGGACAAGATTGTGATTTTAAATCCTTGTAAAGTATTCTTGTCGAAGGTTTAAATTAACGTTAGTGTATGTACAATATGTAAATGTATGTCAAATAAAGGTTTCGTTTGGTATTTGCCATGGTTAGTTTACTTTTCATGGGGTGTTATGTGTGGAGCTTTGTTATGTTTATGTTAACACTTTATTCGGTGTTAGTGTGTGGTTGTCGGATATATGTACATTATTTTATGTTCCGTATGTGCATATGTTTGCTAATTTATGAACTTGTTGGTTAGATAATTATTCGTGGGTGTGTAGTAGTGATAGCAACGTCATTTTGCGATATGTTTTCGTGAGTGTACTCTAATGCTAACCGATCAAAATCAGTTGTTTAATGTATGAATTTAACTTGAATATGTTAGGATATGACTTGAAAAAATAGTAGTGAAGTTTAGGTTTACGCTTTGTTGTACGCGATGGTTGTGTAGGGTCACTTTGACTGCGGCTGTGTAGAGTATGGACACTTGTTACTGTTAGTTGGGGTTCATGTAGCGGAAGGAGTGTTAGTTTTGTTATTGCTTACTTATATTGCTCAGTTCTGATTGCTATTCGTTAGCTTATTTATATTGCGGGAACCATGTTCGTTAGCATATATTCGGTCTTTGGTTGGGTATATAAAGAACTATTTGTGTCTAGTGTTGAGTTGTTGTTGTTGTTGTTTTGTTGTTGGTGTTGTTAAGTTGTGTGTTGTTCTAACGAGGACTTATATACCCCTCTTATGTAACTGAGTATGTTGCGTTCGTGCGTGTTGATTTCTTGTTACTTGTTCTGATTGGCTTGTAAAGAAAGATTTCTCATTACCTATAAGGGTTGTTTACGGATACGATTTCCTTCTAGTAGGCATTTTTCGCAGGGCAAGGTGGTCACTGGACGGAGACTATCCTCCCGTCGCATCTTCCCGTGTCTGTTGTATGATATACTACTGTTGCCGCGGATACTTTCGTCTTTTCTTAAACAGACTTGTGTCCATTTGATAATTGTGAATCGATCAACCGCGCGGAATTGGATAGCGATTATATCATCTGTATCGTATATCCCTGCCAAGGTGCCCCAATAATAGTACTATATTCTGTTTTGTGGGTGATGTGATCCAGTCAATGATTTATCGATATCGCAGCTGCCATGGCTGAGAGGATAAGTGTCTTGGAAGAATTAGGTTGTGTGTATCCGATGATCGACGAGTCGTTAATACTCTATCAGAGGTGAGACCTTGTGAGGGGTGAATGAAAGACGGCTTGTCTCCATATGTGACAGGTTGTTTATGACTGACGTGATGGTAGCGCATGCTATTGGAACCATCGATCTGGTGTGACCTTCCATGGTACGCTGTATTAGGGTTTAACACTCGTTGGCGAACATGCTGACAAAATATGTACGTAGCATTGCATAAAAAATTAAAAAACGTGACTTACATACGCACGAACTTAACCGATAGTTGACATACTTGAGGATTGATCTATGGCACATGGATGTAAATCTGGGATATTGTACCGACGGAACATGACTGCGTTTCCCAGTTATAGATATCAAGTTTGGCAGGAGTGCGTTATATCAGTTGGCCTAAGTTTAACTTCTCTCTTGTTGAGAAAATGAGTGCTGTTGAAATCGTCATTCGCCAAAGCAATGGCATTTATGTGTGCTGAAGCGCATTTTATTACTTCACCCTTTCAAAGAGATGTGATCTGCTTGCGCGTTATAAGAGCTTACCCAAACTTGCATCTATGTGTCTGCATGATCTAGTGATTAAGTTATTTTAAAAATAAACTCGTTAATTTCTGTTAGTGTATTTATATTTTTTTATCGTCTTTACGTATAAACGCTATCTTTTCAATGAATCATTAGTTATGTTATATATACGGAAATTGTCTTTACTTGCCCTCAGTGAGATTGGTCAGGATTTATTGAACTACTATTGTATGATGATGGCCTGTTTATTCGATGTCTGGTTGTTGTGTGCGAGTGTTGGAAGTACAGTGTGTGTAGTGGGGTGTGCTGTGTGGTGTGGTGATGTTGTTAAGGAGATATGATATGTTCATGTAAGTTATGCTTTCAGCAAAGGCCTCTAGGCTAAAATTCGGGTATCAGGTTATTATGCTTGTTTTTTGGTAAAATAATATGCTTTAATTTTTTTGTAAAATATTACGGTGTTGGAGGGTGATTGATGTTGGTTGGGATTTTAATGGGGCATGAATTGGGAATGTTCGTTTTTTGTGCAGGTCTGGTTTAGTTACTTTTTACTGTTGATAAGTTGTGGATCGTGTTAATGGTAATGCAGTTTACTGTCTTGGCTAAGATGAGGTGAGTTTGTCGTTTTATTTATATCTTAGTTTCAATAACGGTAATGTTATGTTGACTTTTTATTGAAAACTTTTGTTACGTTGCATGACTTTCGCAGGTCTGTCTGTACTTATGCAAGGTTATAGTAATTTTTGTTTAAATAATTACCATTGCTTACTGTAAACATTTACATTGCTATGTTATAGATATGCTTGACAAGTTTTGAATAAGTGTTACGTTTGTGGATGTTATATTAGTTATATCTCTTATTGGGTGGTTCAGTGTGGTAAACTTTGTAACGGTAGTAACCAGAGTTAATAGTCCTATTAAGTGGTGAGATTAGAGTTTCTCGTTGTGGGTATTGATTCTAGTTCAGATAGTGCTAAGTGAGCTTTATACTGTTTGAAACTTGGTGATTGGAGCGTGTCGAACTATAGGTGTGTCTGATTTCTTGTATAAAGAACTGTGATTGTTTATGTTATGTATATCCAGAATGATACTCGAAATATGAGTTGAATCAAGTAGGATCAATAGATCATAGATCAAGAGATTATGGTTGGAGGACAGGAGGGTGGACGGATGGTGGCTGGATGGTGGGGGTATGAGATTTAGCTGATTGTACTGAATTGTAGGGGTAATGTAAAAGAACGTAAATGTGTGTAAGTGAATAAACAGAACATAATAGGGATGAAAGTTTTAGTATTATTTGTATGTTATTTATTTATGTGTAGGTTATATTTATTGCTGTGGTTTCCGACCGAATATTGTTCGAACGCTACGAGGATCCGCAGCATAAGGCAGTAGTAGTAAGGCACACCGATATTGTTGTTATAAGCGAACGGTGGTTTATCTTAGACTGGGCAGGCCGCGCCGTGGCTCCAGCGACCCGGTGCCGGGCCGGAATCATCAGCTTGTCCTTATTCCAATGTCCTCGTTCTACGAAACTGCTCATACTCCTGATCACTCTCACCAAATTTCGCTCTTTTACGAACCACTTCGATTTTTTAAACTGGGGATAGGTGGGGTCCCCCTATCGGGAGGGCCCTTGAGGGAGGGGAACTCTATCCTTCATGACTGTAGCGAGTACCTGTCCCATCTAACCACCCGCCGGATTTTATTTCACGAGATCGAGGAGAGCTCTAACCTTTAGAGGATATATGGTCGGCGCCCAGGCCTGGTGCGGGCTTCGGTTCCGGATCGCCTGGCCGACTGCTGAGGCTCGCCTGGCGGACTCAACAGTGGGGGTCCTGAAAGGGTTAAAGGCCACCAGAAGTGATCCCCTTACTGGGGTTATTACTTTCGGTTCATGTAATAATAATAATATAAGAATAATAATTAATATGTTACCGAGTGAGTTGATGACGTTTGGTGGTCGTGTCGGTGCGCTGCGCGCTCCTTCGCTGGGCATTCTTACGTAATCTCGTGTCTGCGACGACGTGTTACGCGCATCACGCTTCGAACCTACGCCAGTTGTGGGGAGCTGTCTATGCGTTGATCGCTCAGAGCAGCACAAGGGGCGTAAGCGCAGATATCTCGTAGCGCCCTCGCGCGGGGGGAGGCGACCTGGGGCCCGGTACTAAATCCATCCCACCACTTAACGTTTACTGTCGGTTGTCGAGCATAAGGCCTCTCCAGCCGAAAGGGCTTTATTTTACAGCCCATAATCATGATGCTCGATACCTTAATCTCGGATGAAGGGGTGGTTGCAGGTGCCAGGTATGTCCCCAACTGGTGGGATAGTACGGTAGTTTTATATATAGGTATATAGTATGAATTACATATCTGGGGTAGAGAGGTAGGTAAACTTTATGTATACTAGGAGAGGTTAATCATTTGTACTGTATATATTTGGTGTAGGTGTCTTAGGGGTAATTATATAGAATAGTATATAGAGGGTTTATATACTTATAGTAGGCAATTATTAGGGAGTATGATAGCTAGGTATGATGTGAGTTAGTGTCTAATACTGTATCTATACTATAATATTATATAGCAGGGTATATTTAGAAGGGTTATCTATTATACTTAGACTATATATTGTATATCAAGCATCATTAGGTTTTAGGATATATATACTATCTGTAATATAAATGAATTTATTAGGTATACTAAGATAATATAATGTATAGTATATATATATGGTATATATGTTTGAAATTCTATATATAATTATTATATATATATATAGTAGTTATATATATATACTAGGTAGTTAATATTAATTTATTGTTGCAAGTTAAATTGAGAACTTTTACAAAAAAGTAATAACAGAAAGTAATTAACAGCAAACCTTCACATGTTGAGAACTCGACTTCTCAAAAAATATCCAATTGTATGGAAAAGATATGAAAAAAATGGTGTTGCGTGAATCGGGTGAAAGGGAGAGTGAAATAAACCCACATGTACATATAGAGACGGGAGCCCGGAGAAAAGAAACTTTCATTCCGATACCCGTATTAAGTGAATTAAATAACGAATTAATAAAGGAAAAAGATAGAGTGAATGCTTTTGTAATTTCTAAAAAACATTTGCACATATAAGGGGCCCTAATAATAGTAGGTAACACAAAAGAATAACTAGTAATAACCTCTCAGATATAATGTTCTCAACTATCAGACAATTTCGAGAGAAGAAGAATAGCATTAGACAAGCCGCTTAATTAATGGAAGAAGATAATGTGGATATGTGGGTTGTATTACTTTTTACTTCCCGAAGTAGTTAGGACTGGTACTTCCCGAACCTTGTTTGTAAAAAAATATTGAATTTTGAGCGGAAGATGCTCTTGACCATATTTCAGCGTGAAAATAAAATTTTTGGGAATTTCTTTCATCCAGAATATAGATGGAAGTAAATTTTGAAGGTGCACAAGGGCAATAAGCATATAAGAGTTGGACTTATAGGCAAAGGTTGTCTTAACCTTCTTTTTTGCGTCAAAAACCGTTGAGGGTTCGTTCTCGGTTCCCGTGGAAGGCTCTATGGTGGGATTTTTCTGACTGCGCGGCGAGTTCTCCCTAAAGGGTAAATAAGGGGGGGGTAAGTTGGGGGATTTTCTTCTTTTTCGACTTGTGTATGTTTTCTATTTTACTTTTCTGGTTTCCCGGTACTTGTTACGCAGCCTTACCCTCCAGTCTGGATGTAGAGAAGGTGGATATGACGATGATATATATATAATTATTATATATATATATATATATTATATATATATATATATATATATATATATTATATATGTATATATATAATATATATATATAAAATATATATATATATATATATGTGTGTTGTGTAGCTTAGCTATTATATATAGAAAATACCGCATGTAACTAGAGAACTCAGCACGATGCTACACTACAAAACCAAATGGACCATTTTTGAATCAATGGACAATTTATCGAAGAAGTTTCTCTTGTTTTTTGTAGGGGGCTTTTTAGTGGAGGCTGAAGCCGTTGGGAAAAAACAAGAAGGGGCCGGCGAGAACGAAGTCCCCCCCCCCCTTCGTGGTCCACCAGTAGGCCGACAGGACCCCGACTCCTTCCGATCTTGGCGGACTATTTTTTACCTAGGGGTATATGAATTTAGGTTCATAAACTATATATAAAAAATAAACAAACAAATTTTTATCTAAAAAAAAACCCAAATTTTTTTTTTTTTTAACATTTGTTTACCAATTTCCCAAAAATTGATTTCCTATTTCATTTTGAGAATTCAAAAGCATTTATCTAATCTAATATTTTTTTTTTTTTTTTCCAAACTATAGTAGTTTAGAAACCTAGGTAGGGTGTCGGAATAGATTTCAGCGAGTCATCGGCCGCGCACGGACTCACTACTACGCTCTTCCAAATATGAGTGTGTGCGTTTTTTATATACACTTTACATTAACTTTATTATTTAATTATATTATATTATATTATATACACATATTAATAATATATATAATATATATTAAGATATAATATAATAATATATATTAATATATATATAGTATACATTTATATATATATATATATATATATATATATATATATAATATATTTTATTAATATATATATCTATATTATGTACTATATTTATATTAGCTATAATAAATAAAATATAAAATAAAATAAATATTAATTATAATATATATATGATATAATAATATTAAATTATAAGAATATTATACTATTAAATATTATTTATTTATTATTAAATCTCTTAGCAACATCGTTATACTGTCAAACGATAACAATTAAATTGATACATAAACAACTTTTAACGTAGAAAAAAAAAGTTTTTTTTTGTCAACTTTCGCGATCATCTTTCACTGCAGACATCAAATTTAATTTTCTTATCGTACAGCAAAGTACTGTAATTAAAACTACTAATAGTAAAAATATGAAAACTTATTTTAATGCCCTTTCTAATTATTTATTTTACCCATTTTTCTGACTAAAATTCTTCCTCATTTCCAAAAAATATCCTTTGTTTTAGGTTGCAGGATTGTGTATTCTCTAGTTACATGAGTTATCTTCTTAGTTCGGTACACAATATAATATAATATATATATAATATATAATATAATATATTATATATATAAATATATTTTATATATATATAGTATATATATATAATATATATATATATAATATATATATATATAGATATAATTATATATGAAAGAGAGAAGCAAACAACAAGACAATGATCTAAGGAGAGTAAATAATTACTATACTATTTATTTTTGTTATGAATCGGCGCTTAAACTTGTCATAAGCGTTTAAAGATCACCCGATAAGCGAAAAAATGCCACGTGCGAGTCTCGTGTGTTTAGTTGATGATGTATGTACTGTTTGTGTGCGTCTCTCTGTGTTGAGCTGTTAATAAATCACGTTTCCTATTCCCCTTTTTTCTTTATGAGAATCTATCACTTCCCGTGGTTTAGTACTTAGGCACGGGGCCTTCCCTGGTGCTTCAAGAACCGCGCTCCTATGCATTCCTTGGGTATTCCTAATCATAATATATATATAATATATATATATATATATACTATATATTTTTTAATAAAAATTTAATAATATTATATTATACTATAATAATATATATATA
>JABUQX010074320.1:32500-40000 GCA_015478945.1 Trachelipus rathkii | reverse complement strand
TCAGCGTATAAATTTTTTTTAGGGGGGCTCGAGCTGACGGTGGGAAGAGGCGGGGGACCCGATTTCCATACCCGCGTAGGAGGTGGGCGGCAGGACCCCCGCGAGCACCCAAATACCAAGAGCGGGGGTTCCGGAGAAACCCTCCCTGGAGGGGGAAATAGTCCTACCCGTCGGATCCCCCAGAGCGAGAGACCCCGACTTTTGCATCTTTGCGGTCTTACCCGGGGGATTCTTTTTTAGTTAAAAAAAAAAAAGACTTTTTCATAAAAAATTTAACATACGCTGAATTCTAAAATGTTATTAGTTTTCTTGTACTATCGTAGTTTTGGAGATTTTATAAAAAAATAAAAAAAAAAAAAAAATAAAAAATTCATTTTCCATACAAAATTTCATACGCTGATTTCCTATATGTTATCAGTTTTCTTTTAGTTTCCTATCTTAGTTTTCGAGATATCATGCGTGGTAACTCATTAGTTCTTCACCTTATACCTATAGTATACGCTAGCTATATTATATACTATATACTATATATATTAATATTATTAATATTCCTATGAGTTTAGTATATATATATATATATAACTATATATAGGGGGTGAGTGGGGGTGTGGACAAACATAATTTGTTTATATACAATATATTAGTTATTATATATATATATAATAACTATAGGTTATATATTTAGTTAATGTAACGTAATATTATATATATATATATATACTATATTATATATATATTATAACTTGATTTCTTGGTAAATATATATATATTATATCATTATATATTATTCTATTGTCACTCACCTACCCGACATTACTCATATAATAACCCGTGAATTGCATGATATTTATCAGATCTATATATTATATTATATATAATATATATAATATTATATATCTATATATACTATATATATAGCTACTAGGTCATTAGAAAGAGCCACAATCCATATCTCAAAAACTACTACAGCTACCGGAAAAGGAAAACATTGCTGGAAACCTGGCAAAATTTATATACTATGTCCCCTGCTATTAAAAAAAAAAAAAAAAAAAAAAAAAAAAAAAAAAAAAAAATATATCTCGAAACTACAAAAGCTACAGTAAAGATAAATACATTTTGTGAATCCTTGTAAAATTTTGGTCGGAAATGTAAAAAATAAATAAAAAAATAAAAAAAATGGTGAACAATAAAAATTGGCTGTTTTTTTGGGGGGGTGCTGGAACATATATATATTATTGTAATATATATTATAATATATCATATATAGTATATATTATATATATTATAATCTATATATATATATATATATATATATTATATATAATTATATTATATATGTATTTAAAGGTATTACAAGGCAATTTAGGGGCTCGAGCCGACGGGAAAGGGGGGGACGATTTTTCCATACCCCGTAGGGGAGGGGGCAGGAACCCCCGCGACAACCAAATACCAAAGAGAGCGGGGGTTCCGGAGACCCATCCCGGAGGGGGGGGACTTAGTCCTACCCCGTAGTTCCCCGGAAGCCGAGAGCGACCCAGGACTCCTGCCATCGCGGTTGCGTATACCCTGGGGTATTTCTTTATTAAAAAAAAAAGCAAAATTTAATAGAAAGTCTATTTATTTTAACGAGGAACCCAATAAAAGGTCTCTAAAAGGCCCTCTAATCACTATTACTATAATAATTTAGCAACTTAATTTTTTTTTATTTTTTGATTTTTTTTACATTTTCCTATCAAAAATTTACGAGGATCCAACAAAATGTATTCCTTTTTCGCATGTAGGCTATCTAGTAGTATTTGAAATACTAATTTTTTAATTTTTTTTTTTTTTTTTTTTTTACATTTTCCGCACTAAAATTGGACCAGCACTCCAGCAATGTATTCCTTTTCCTGGTAGTGTTGTAGTTTTTGAGATATGGATTTGTCCTCTTCTAGGCTGACCATAATATTATATATTATTAATATATATATATATATATATATATATATATATATACTATATAGTATATATATATATATATTATATTATACTATATAATATTATATATAATTTATATTATATATATATATATATATATATATATATTATAAGATGGTTCAGCCTTCCGAAAGCAACATGCATGTAACAAAAAACTATAACAGCTATGTAAAATAAATAATTTTATTTAATTAAGGAGAGACATTTTTTATCCATGAAATTAAAAAAAAAAATGACCTGGTGTTTTGAAAAATTTTAAATTGTTAAAAAAATGTTGGAAAGATCTGTATGATAATGATCATTTTTTGTGAGGAAGAGCGAAGGAGCTCTAGCGCTCGGAGTGATCATCGTCAAGTTGCCAAATGTCGATTTTTTAACTAAAAGACTATCCAAGGTGTAAACCCCAAAGATGACAGAGTCGGGTCTTACATTTCTCCAGGACTAATAAAAAAAATAATATTCGGTAACTCTTGCTCTCGTACATACTGCGAAATTGGAAGGTTACTGAGCGGAGTTACCGCTGCCCCGACCATAAGATTATTAATGTTTAAGGTATTCATAAATTAATTAATCACATTTATTTTATAAGTTTTAATTATAAAAATTGCTTGCTGGAATCAAAAATGTTATTTAATTTCCTGTAGCTGTTATTAGTTTTTTAGTTACCATAGCATGATGTCTTTCGGAGGCTGGGCTATATTATATATATATATAATATATATTATATACTACTATATAATATATATATATTATATTATATATTATAATATATTACATATATTAATATACACTATACGATTATATCCTTCCTAGTCACAATGCATATTTATAGCTTATATAATCTATATATATATAATATATATGGCCAGCCTCTAGAAAAGCCACACAATCCATATCTCAAAAAACTACAACAGCTACCGGGAAAAGGATTACATTGCTGGAATCCTGGCAAATTTTACCGAGGAAACTAAAAAAAAAAAAAAAAAAAAAAAAAAAAAAAAAAAAGCACGAGATGGGGCAAAAGAAATACTGGCACCGCAGCTCGGCTGCAAAGCACAGTGAAATGAACATGATTAAGAGTCGGTGTAGAGTTTCGAGTAAAGGAAAATAAATAAAAAATCATATAAAAAAAAATTAACTAAAAATTGGCTTATTTTTTTGGCGGCGGTTGCCTGCGGACATAATATGATATATTATTTATTTGTTAAAGGTATTTACACTGGAATTTAGGGGGCTCGAGCCAGACGGGAAACCACAGGGGCGGGACGTTTTCCATACCCCTACGGGGAGGGGCGGAGGAACCCCCCAGCGACACCCATAATTACCAAGACGCGGGGGTTCCGAGACCCTTCCTCGGAGGGGGGAATTAGTCCTATCCGTAGTTCCGGGAAGGCTGGCATGCTACGCCAGCCTCGAGAGGACCCGACTCCTGCATCAGATGGCGGTTTTACCTTGGGGTATTCTTTAGTTTAAAAAAAAAAGCAAAATTTACTAGAAAGTCTATTTATCTTAAAGTAGCTAACCAATAAAAGGTCTCTAAATAGGCCCTCATTCTAATCATTTCTATATTATTATAACAATATTTTTTTTTTTTTTTTTTTTTTTTTTTATCATTTCCTATCCAAACTTTTACGAGGATTCCAAAAATGTATTCCTTTTCGCTGTAGCTATAGTAGTTTTGATATATAATAATTTTTTTCTTTTTTTTTGCTTGTATAATTTGTTTTCTTTTGCATGTTTATGTGAAAAAATATTTAGATGACTGGGCATAAGATTCTGCTAGAAATTTTCTACGTTCCTTTGCAGTGCTAAAATATGGATTGTGCTCTTCTAAGCTGATATATATATCTAATATTTATATATATATATTATTTGTATATTATATATATATACTATATATATATATATATAATAATATTATTATATATATATATATATATATATATATATATATATATATATATATATATATATATAATATATTATATATATATATATATATATATATTGTAAATTATTAATTTATTTCCTCTCATATAGAAAATTTAAAAAAATTATTAAGTCTCCCGTAGAAATGACAAAAACGTTCGCTAATTTTTGCTATTATTTTTCGTAATTACAAACGAAAGCATTTCAGTTTAAACTGAATATTTGTTTAACAATCTTTAATTATATAATTCATCTCAAAATTCTCTCTAGAACATTAGTTTAATTAATTGTTATACTTTAAATTTTACAAGTTTTATCTAATAAAAACTTATTTTATGGACAGCTAAAGTATTTTTAAATTACTATTTATGGGGCTTATTTACCAAAGATTTAAATATGTTAATAAATTTTCTTTTATGCATTTCTTTCAGTTATTTATTTTGTTAATTTTCTTTTCATTTAAAATCAACTTTTAAACATTTGATATTTATATAGTCTTTTAATAATAAAACATTTCCAATAAATAAATAAAAGTGTTATACTCAAGGTTTAGAAAAACGGTTTTTATGAAAAGAAATTAAAAAATTAAATGGAGTAAGGGTTAGTTAGGCTTATAATAACGTCATAACTAGAATATATTATGCGTTTGCCCATCAATATTGAGCCTGCGGGCTCACGCGTCGGTTATATCAAATTTGAAAGAAGTACGATCAAAAATAAAAACTCGAACCCAAACTCTATGAAGCTTAACTGTGTGTATATAGATGCTGGTGCTAACCCCAAAAGCATCGTAGACCACGGAAACGGGTTCCTCGACCTTAGAAACCTATACTTTGACGCATCAACTGACAAAATCTAACGACGTAATGAAAATTGTCAAGTCAACTGCTGACATGACTTGGATTTCCGGCCGGAATTGAGATCCGATACCGTTGAAAACGGTTTCATCTACCTTATAAATCTGTACTTTGACACATAGAGTGTCAAAATCTAACGATGTAGTGGAAGTTCCCAAGACAACTGCCAACAAGACGGTATTTCCCACCATTCAGAAGCTCAAGAGCATCCGAAGACCGTCTCATCAACCTTAGAAACGCGTTGTTGTCATTGATTTAAAATAGCCAAACTCTTCCAGAGTTAGGGGGTCTTGACCAATTCAGCTGCTGACATGACTTGGTCGATTGGGCCTTCGAATCACTTCATGGACATTGGAGTGGGATTCATCGATCTTGAAAACTCTTACTTTGACGCCTCGAGCGTCTAAATCAGCGAGGCTAGGGAAAATCTAAGTCAATGGCCAACATGACTTGGTATTTCCTCATCCAATAGCCTCACCGACCTCAGAAATGGGTTTCCCGATCTTAGAAACCCTTAAATCGACTTGTCAAACGCAGAAAAGACGAAGTTATCGAAAATCCAAGTCAATGGCTGACAAAAAACGAATGCTGCAAAATGTTGCAAATGTTGCTCTGCAACAAAAATATGGTCCATTTCTGTTTATTACTACTAGAAGCGTACGGTTCCGCCACAATATCAAGAGCAATGGTATTTAGGAGGCACAAAGCATTTAAAGAGGGTAGAAAAGAAGTGGAAAACTAGCATTGATCTAGACTGCCAATCTCGACAACATCTGAGAATAATGTGGAATTGGTACATACGAGCTGTGATGCCAAAAGATAGTTGTTTAAAAGTTCGGATGATTGGAGAGGAAACGGGATTGGATGAAACCTCGGTACATAGAATTCTGACAGCCCACCTGCACATGCGGAAGATTTGTGCAAACCTGGTGCCCAAACACTTGACGTTGGAGCAAAAAGAGAACGGTTGCGAATCTGTCAGGATGTACTGGAACGCCTCAGATTGGAGCAAATTTCCTTGACAAAATCATAACAGGAAATGAAACGTGGTTTTCGAGTACGATCCACAGTCAGCGGCAAAGTCAGGAGTGGCACATGAAAAATTCCCCTCGCCCGAAGAAAGCACGCATGAGAAGATCAAAGGTGAGAGCTTTGGTTATCGTGTTTTTCGACTGTCGTGATATTGTCCACCAAGAATTTTTAGCTTCAAGAATGATCGCTAATACCGTCATGTGCATGAACATCTTTAAACGACCTAACAAACGGGTCCAACAAGTCCGAGCAGACATTGCAGGCGATTGGGTGTTTCACCATGACAAAGCGCCAGCCCACATGGCGCTACCAATCAGAGTTTCCTGCAAAGAAGAGAATTCTCACACTTCCGCATTCCTCCTTACAGTCTAGGTTTAACCCCGTGTGACTTCTTTCTCTTCTTAAAGTAAAAATCGAAGTTGTAGGGACAGTGTTTTGGAACTGTGGAAAACATACAGAGGGTTGTGACCTCTGAACTTCACACCCTCACAGATAATGAATTCCAATACTTCTACGAACAGTGGAAGAAAAGCTGGAGTCTCTGTGTAGCCTCGCAGGTGGTATACTTCGTTGGGGATTATAAGTAATATATGATACGTTTTCTAGACATTTAATAATTACATCAGTACACCTACTTTTGGGACTTACCTAGTACACTCTACGACCTATTCTCATATTTATTTATTTATTAAGTAATGTAGATGGGATTTCAAAAATGTAATTTACACACATGTTGAAACCAAGATCTTTAAACTTTTCAAGCATATTTTTTACAAATGTTTTGTAATTTGAGTCTTTCCTATTCTCAAGGAATCCCTCAATTGCAATTTTCAGAGAGTTCCATGCCTCTAATTCGCATGTTGTCAATGTAGCTTCAAAATTAGGATCACACATCAACTTTTTATTTTGAAGTCCAATAAATATCCCTTCTTTAACTTTGGCATTATTAGAAGGAAATTTGTTTCATACATATACTTTAAACAAGCACTTTCTTTGTCCAGAGCTTCTACGAATTGATTCATAATGCCTAATTTAATATGAAGTAGAGGGGTAGAGCATTTTCGGGATTGACAAGCTGATGATATAGGACATTTTTGGAACCAGGTGAGAAACTTTTCCTGGATGACCATTTTTCATTTCTATTGATTTTTGTGATCACGGCTATCCCATTCACACAAAAAACGTGGATATTTGGTGTATCCTAATTGTAGTCCAATTATCATACCAATAACTTTCAAATATCTGCACAGAAACCATCCGCACTCATCATATTTCACTTTCTTTAATAACAATTCAATATCTCGTACCTTTGATAAATGAAAAGAGTGTGCTGCAGGGATTGGTGGGTTGATGAATGTACATTTCCAATGTGAAGTAGAATACATAAATAATCTCAACTCTAAGGGCTGATACTTTATTCCAAAATATGTCATAAGTTCCTGTACATTATTGCAGTACACAAGATCCATCTCTTCATGAAAATATTAAAGTAATTCTCTTTCACGATATCTGTACCATGAAAATGTGGCTCCTGGAGATCAGCTTTGCCTTTTGGCAAATATAAATCTGACATCAAATCATTCAGTTCTTCCTGGTTTAGTAATTCATAGGTGTTATCACTTACCTTGGGATTATAAATACCGTTGTCATCTACTTTCATCTACGATTGGTTCATTGTTTGGGTCATGATTTGTCTCTATTGATG
>JABUQX010074320.1:25000-27500 GCA_015478945.1 Trachelipus rathkii | reverse complement strand
TCCAGCTCTGACTCTCTTACTCACTCCTGAAACTAACCCCATGTAGCTTCCAAAGCATTCTTCTTTCTTACCTTTCAGCTTAGATTAGATTAGATTAGATTGTTAGGGTGGTGGTCTCTATTGAGGCCCCTTGTCACTGCGACCCACTTGGATCTTTTGTGACACGCCCTTGTCTATTAAAACTCCTGGTTCATCCCGATTTTCCGCAGGAATTTCAGGACTCTTCCAGGAGACGAAGTTTTCATATCGTAAGGCTTCAGCACATCCCTCTGCCAATACCAATATCTTTGCCAGCTTAAAGCTTCGCAATTACATAGAATGTGTTCTGCCGTTTCTACTGCTTCACGGCAGTATCGGCATGAATCACATTCAACTTTTCCCAATTTCTTGAGGTGATATCTGACTGGCCCATGTCCAGTCAGAATTCCAGTCAGAATTCGAAGATCAGATCTACTCAGAGCAAGCACTTCCTTTGCCTTTCTCGGAGAAAGATCAATCAGATCTTTAGCCTGTCTGAGACCAGGGATGCTTGTCCAGTAATTGGTCATAGCTTTGTGTTCCCATTGTTTCAGAGATTCTTTAATGTGGGCCTTAGAAAGTCCACAGAAGGGTTCCGGACCACAGTAGGCGGTTCTGGCTCCTTCCTTAGCGAGGCGATCAGCCTCCTCATTGCCTGGTACACCTTGTGATGCCCTGGCACCCACATCAGATTAACTCTGTTGTGTTGAGCCAGTTGCTGTAGGGTACGTTGACATTCCCAAACCAGTTTAGAGTTTCAGCTTTAGAGTTTCAGCTTAGCTTCACTCGAAGCACACAGCACACATATATCCAGTCCCCTCTCCTTACATGCTAACCCTATCTCTTTCCTATTGTCCTCATCATTCGCACCTCTTACATTCAAAGAAGCAATTTTTTAAATTCCTTTCTCGTTACCTCTCATATTTTATTACATAATTCTTGGAAAGGAAAAATAGTGACTAGGAGGGTTCCAACCTCTTGCAGTCACTTGTTTTCAACCCTTCTTCAGTAATGAGACAATTTCATTTAAACTCTGAAAGCTTCTTACTGAATTCGGTCAACTATATTCCTTACAATATATAATATACATATGTGATTCAGTCCACCCTTCATTCAATTAAGTTAAAAGTTGTTGAAAAAATTAAAAAGAGGATCTAAAAAATTTGCTCTGATTCTTAGTCCTTTGCAGTTATATATATATATATATATATATATATATATATATATATATATATATTATTATTAATATATATTATAATTATAATATATATATATATATATATATATATATAATATATATATATATATATATATATATATATATATATATATATATATATATATATATAAAAGAACATATAATGGGAAGGTAAAGAATTAACTGCCTTCTCTGGGATTGAACCACCGCATGTTGCGCGTGAGGACAATATGCCCGGTGCTTTACAATTGAGCTATCCTCCAACCCAAAAAAGTTGGATTCAAGAACAGTTTTAAAGCAACCGAGTTCCCGCAAGGCGACATCACCAGGTGTCCAGCCTGTCCTATCCCTCGTTCTTTATATTTTAGATGTTAAATATTGCATAAATAATCGCAATTAGAAAAGATGTTAAAGAAAGAACATATAATGGGAAGGTAAATAATTAACTACCTTCTCTGGGATTGAACCACCGCATGTTGCGCGTGAGGACAATAGGCCCGGTGCTTTACAATTGAGCTATCCTCCAACCCAAAAAAAGTTGGATAGGACAGGCTGGATGTCGCTTTGACGGGAACTCGGTTGCTTTAAAACTGTTCTTGAATCCAACTTTTTTGGGTTGGAGGATAGCTCAGTTGTAAAGCACCGGGCATATTGTCCTCACGCGCAACATGCGGTGGTTCAATCCCAGAGAAAGCAGTAAGTTCTTTACCTTCCCATAATATGTTCTTTCTTTAACTTCTTATCTAATTTAACATCTATATAATATATATATATATATAAATAATTTATATAATATATGTTGTATTATATAATATTATATAATATATATTATTATATATATATATATATATATATATATATAATATATATATAGATTCGCGTCAATGCCTTCTACTTAACCATTTCGTTTCCAGTGTATGTTGCGCACCTTCCCCAAATCCCGAATCTGACAAGCTCAATGGTAAAAGGACACACACACACACACCACACACCACACACACACACACGACACACACACACACACACACACACACACACCATAATACATAATATATATATTGAGATATCGTATATATCTGAATCCGGAAAATAGGTATCAATAAATACACATTTCTTATATATTACCTCCTCATAATATATATATATATATATATATATATATATATATATATATATATATATATATATATATATATATATCAGTGGGCGAATCCAGTAACTCTTCTCTCTCCTCTCTTATCTCTCTCTCTCTCTCTCTCTCTCTCTCTCTCTATATTATATATA
>JABUQX010074320.1:0-12500 GCA_015478945.1 Trachelipus rathkii | reverse complement strand
TTGTTACTTGCTGAGATGATGGTGGTAATGGAACCATTGAATTTGAAGCAGAACTATTTCCTTGAGATTTGACTTGATTTCCACTGTGTGTTAATGATAGCTCTAAAGGGAATAAATGCTTTATGGGGTAAACATTCATTTGACCTCCAGGAGTTCGAACCTGGACTGAGCGAACCTTATTATCATCTCCATAAATAAGCAGTTGAATAATGCCCATTTGCCAATATGGTCGCTCTTTGACCGGACTTTTAATAAGTACGATGTCTCCTACTTTCACCCTATTTTTCCATGAGACTTGATAGAGGTCTTTTCCCATCTCTCTCAAACTTAATAAATACTCATTATACCACCGAGTCCGGAAGTCTTCGAATATTTCAGTAGATCGTTTAAGGGATTGGATTAGCTCTTCTCTTGAAGGGGAATCGGTAGGAATGGGCTCATTTAATACGATACTTGAATTAGCTAACGGTTTTAAAAAACAGTTAGGAGTGAGAGGCACTATATCATTATCCGAAGAAGTATATGTTAATGGCCTCGAATTGATAGCATTAGCAATGTCTGCCAATGCTGTTGTGAAATCGAAATATTCCAAATTTTTACGTCCAACAGTCTTATAGAGACAATTTTTAACAGTCCGAATTGACCTTTCCCACATACTTCCCATCCAAGGGCTGTATAGGGGAATGCGGATATGTTTAATGTGATTTTTACGCAAAAATTCGGAACCCACCTCTGATACAACAAACTGCTCGAGAGCATCCGCACGTTTATTAAAAGACCGGGCATTGTCGCTATATAAAAATTCAGGGACTCCAAACCTAGCCACAAAGCGTTGGAACGATTGAACGAATGCCCTAGCAGACATATCTGGGATAAGATCCAAATAGACACAACGAATATTGAGGCAGGTGTAAAGAAGAATATACATTTTTTGAGGTTGGGTGGACCCTTTAATTTTAATGAAAAAATGTTTAGTAAAATCCACTCCAACATTTGAGAAAGGACGATAGAAATTGACTTGCGCTTTTGTGAAATTAGTAAACTTCGGATAAGAATAAGAAAAGCTGTTGAACTTTGTACAAGTCACACATTCCGATAAAACTCTTCTTATTGTATGACGAGCTGAAGTTATCCAGTAGCCCTTTAAACGAATGAAGGTCAAAGTTGCTTGAATGCCGAGATGTTTACAAGAAACATGTGCATCTCTGACAATCAGGGTGGTAAGATGATGGGACTTGCCAAGGACTACCGGATTGACTATCTCGAAACTATAGTAGTTAGTGCGAGACAACCGTCCTTTACTTCTTATAAGACCCAAATCGTCCAAAAAGAAGTTCAGGCGAGAAACTAAATCAGGTGGTTTTGAAGAAGTTGATCCCGATTGAATCTCTCTCAAAAAACGAAGTTCGACAGGAAAACTTTCTTGTTGCATAATCTTGAGCAAGAAAAGTCGAGCTTTCCTATCATTTTCAATAGGATCGATGGAAGATGTGCCGAATTTGTAGAGTAAAGCACATACTCTTAACAAAGTTGAAAGGGAAGAATACTTTGCTATGTCAATAACAGGAGGAGGTGGAGCTTGAATGACTGTGAAGGTAGTTGAAAGCCCTTCCTGTACACTCCTTGTTTGCTGATAACTAGGCCAATACACTTGGTCGTGTTTAAGCCAAGCTGGTCCATTCTTCCATAGTTCGAGCTTCTTCATGAATTCGCGACAGGACAAACCACGAGCTTCTTCATGAATTCGCGACAGGACAAACCACGAGTTATAAGATCTGCAGGGTTTTCATCTGTTTTGACGTAGTTAAATGAGATCGGTATTAAATTATCGTTTCTCATAGATGAAACCATACTCTTAATGTCCTGTATACGATTCCGAACGAAAATTTGTTTTGTCCTGCTACCTCCTCCAGCTACCCATGCAAGAACGATTTGGGAGTCAGAGAAGACGTTGACCTTACTAAATTCAACCTCTTGTAGGCTAGTCACGATCTGCGGAAGGCATTTAAGCGCCAGAAAGATGGATAAAAGCTCTAAACAAGGAAGGGTTTTTCCCTTGAGAGGAGCTACTTTAGATTTGGCCCACATTAACGAAGGACCTTGTTCTGGGGAGGTGATGTAAGCCGCAAATCCATATCCCTTTGAACTACGCATCACAAATAGATGTTAAGCTCGCATGTAGACGGTAAAGTTTCAAAATCAAAAAACGATTGAACGTAAACTTTTAGAGGGAAAGATAGGATTTAATTTTTCCCAATGCACTCCTCCGACTCCGTCTAGTAACGTTTCAATGCATACTGAGTGTAAGGTCAATGGCACCACGTATTTGTGTATGTCCGTTCGCAGCATATAGTCCTCATCAAAGCGACCCTCTCTAATGGATGGACATGGAAAGGAAACTAAATCAAGAGGACATCAAAGAGTTATTAACTTGGAGAGGCATCTCGTTTTGTGAACCTGACTGATGGATAACTCAATAGTCCGCTGATGGATGGCTGAGCCGATCTATCAGGGTGTATGAATAGCCAGGTAATGGTAAAAAGGTAACACTAGAGACTTTTTCTCTTTAGTGCGCAAGTATCGGGAGACAGAAAACCATGTGTATCTGGCGATCACTGGTATTTATTGAGCGCTACGTCTTAATGATTCTGAATGAGGTTGAGGTGTCTTCGCAATGATTAGAAACACAAGCTTATATGATTTCATGGTTCTTCTTCCCCACTCATGTCTTGAACTGATGCTGGTGGTAAATGCTTTCTGTCAGGTACTTCGGGGACGAGTGCGGTTAGTAAATAAAATTATCTCATCGATAAAAGGAATTGTAATCAGTATAAGACGAGAGGAGTTAATCGATTAAGGATAGTTTTCTTGAATGTGGTTCTAATAATAACAAGCTCCAAAATGTAACAGGAGAAAACATGCAAATCCGAATATGAAATGGTTGCGTACCGATAAGAAACAAGCCGTGCATCTTCTCCCAGAAGAAACAAAAAACTTGTACGGTCACTTTCTTTCTTCGAGATAGATTTGTAAGAAAGCTTAGATATGTCCGCAACATACCCACATCATTTATTGATTCTAAAACTAAAAGTAAGAACGAAGAAGGGGTAATCAACAACTCTATACCTGGATAAACAAGGCTTGTTAAGGGAAGGATGCTCCTTTTGTACGAAGTACTGCAATTTGAATACAGGTCTATGCTTAGTTGATACCTGATCGCCATTCTATGACCAGGCTTCACAGGAACCATACATATTTACTGGAAGTCCTTCGGAGGATTCTTTTCTGAATTTCAATTATGCCGTTTTTCAGCTGCTCTTTAAAGACATCACTGTATGCTTTGTCGAGTCCCTGATTGTTGAGACGATTCTTGACTCGTTTTAGTGTACTTAAAGCAACATTATAGTTGGATGGAACTTGATGCAGCAAATCCTGAATCCAAGGGATTTCGATGTGGTACTTTCCATCGATAAATTGAATGGAGTTGTGGAATTTAGTTATAAATTCTTTGTCGGTAGTACCATAATCTTTTTCTTCCTGAATTCCCATGGACTCCAGACTGTACAGATGCTCCAGACCAAGTTCAGTATCCTTTTGATTCGAGGAAAGATCGATGACATCAGGGTAGGAAGGATGGGGATCTAGGATTGAGTTTACGAGGGTTTGAGGAGCGTTGACAAATTGGTAGGGCATTGAAGAGACAGACATTGTTAGTCATGAATCTTCCTCATCATGTTCTCGTGATGAGTTAACAGACTGCTTTCTGTACAGAAAGTCTTTTTGATGTGGAAGTAGAAAAGAATCCACAGGACCGAAAGGAACTAAACCGAAACAAGTTGAAATAGCACTTCCTTCCAAACATTCTACCATTTGGAAGTGCCTCATATGACAAAGAGTGTCAGTGCCAAGCAAAAGGTCGATGTTATTCACAGAGTCCCCATAAGGACCTACAAATGAGTTATCAGCTACTTTGTATTTTGACGAAATTCTACAAATAGCAGATGCCAGTCCATTAACAGTAAAACCCACATCTAAAGAAGGGTCTACAAGAACAGGAATTGATATAAATGAATCACAACAACAGTTGAGGTCCAAATTAGCCAAATAAGAGGAACGAACCTGCTCTCCGATGAAGGTTTTGATGGGATTGTCAATCTTGGGTAATTGCTCACAATTGATGTCGAATTTATTGAGCAATCTTGGACTAGCATAGGTTCTCTGTGAACCTAAGTCGATTAATGAACGAACAGGCACAGACTTATTCTTGTGTCTTACTGTGATGGTGATGGTAGGTAAGATTTGGGAGGCAGATGACTGTCCGGTATTGATACACAAGTGGTTGCTAATACCAGAATTACTTTCTTCATCGGCATCTTTTCGATTGTTGTTCCGATGTTGAGTACGAATTTCAGATGGACAAAGAGCAGTAAGATGCTTTCTACTCTTGCAATTTAAGCAAGGGTACTTAAGGTTGAGTGTTTTTGCTGGACACATATCCACCATATGTTTCAAGCTGGAACAGTTGCTGCACAGCTTAAGCACGACACATCTGTCCCTTTTGGCCTTGGGAGATTCATAAACTGTGCATTCTGAAAGGAAATGCTTCCCACTGCACAACTTACATTTAATTTCAGACGATGCTTGAATATTTGACGAAGATGGAGATGATGTCTTTTTATTTACACTATCACCTTTAGATGTATTGAAAGTATGACTCTGTTCAGATGGTACAGAAGGAAACTTTTTCCCATTTCTGTTTCTCCTTTTTGAATCAAAAGAAGAACGAGAAGAACCAGAAGAGGGAGATTGAGTGTAAGATTTTGGAGTTCGAAATCTTTCCATATTATGAATGATTTGATTGTGTTCTTTGAATATGAGGTTGATGGAAGGATATTGTTCCTTCGTAGACAGCTTCAACTCTCTCAAAAACGAAATAGGAAGCTTATCAACCACGATATGACTTATTAACTTGCAACCGGATGAATCCTCTTGAAAAAAGTCAACTCCAAGTTCCTTAAGTTCCTTCAAGTTAGCCCGAACCTTTAAAATGAAAGACCGGACAGGTTCCAACTGCCTTCCGTCAAGAGGCGGAGCTGAATCTAACTCATGTAAAATAGAGTCGATAATGAATGCTCTATCAAGATAATGTTCCTTTAAGATGGTTAAGGCAACATCATAATTGTCATCCGTGCCTGACAAGAACTCAATGTCCTTCAGAGCATATCCTTTCAAATGTGATTTTAAATATTGAAGTTTGATGGCCTTTGAGATGTCTCTTCTCTCTCCATATACGTTATTGAAAGATTGGAGAAAAGAGCGGAAAGAATGCTTGTCTTTATCTCCCGAGAAATCTCCACACTTTAAGGCAGGAATCTTTAAGCTAGAAGGATAATGACAGCAATTCTCCTTTGAGTTTGACTTCTCTGAAGAGGCACTAGACGACTTTCTTGAATCTGAATTATAACCATACTTGTCTTTTAACAAGTGAAGCGCTTTAGCCATCTTAATATGGTAGGTATCAGTGGCTGTAAGTTCTTCGTCAAGTATGGCTTGGTCAACTTTCGTATATTCAGCCCCCAATATTAAGTTTTCAATGATAGTGTCTTGAGCTTTAATTTCACTCATGACTGTTGTCACCTTTTCAAACAGTTTTTACAACAACTGGATCGTAAAAGGTGGGAGAGTCCTCATCACCTTCCTCTTCTATAGGAAAGTGTTTACAACAGAGTGTAAGCTTTCTTCTTAAGTGTCCCCTTTTTAATCTAAGAGGACCCAAGTCTTTAAGAAGATTTGACTTGAGGCTGGATATTTCCTCTCCTGAAAGATCTGTAGGCATTTGGTCTTGAAAATCGGCAGCCTCTTTCAGATCTAAGTCTTGAATGATGTCCATATTGATAGTAAAAAGAACAAATCGAGAAAGAATGGAACGAATGAGATATAATACACTAGTGCGCAGTAACTATGTCAAAAAATAACCACTGCGCATATACTATATCGAAAAACAACCACTGCGCATCTATATCGAAAAACAACCACTGCGCATATACTATGTCTATGTCGAAAATCTATGTCAAAAAACAACTACTGCGTATAAATTGTATCGAAAAACAACCACTGCGCATATACTATGTCGAAAACAACCACCGCGCATAAACTATGTCGGATAACAACTACTGCGCATAGATAATGTTGAAAAACAATCACCGCGCATAGGCTATGTTGAAAAACAATCACCGCGCATCGATTGCTATGAAAAACAATCACCGCACATAGACTATGTCGAAAAACAAACACTGCGCATAGACTATGTCGGAAAACAAACTGCGCATAGACTATATGTCAAAAAATAAACACTGCGCAAGAACTATGTCGAAAACAATCAACAGCACATATGGACTCATTCGCAAAATTAACACTGCACATAGACTATGTCGAAAAACAATCACTGCGCACAGACTATGTCGGAAAACAATCACCGCGCATAGGCTATGTCGAAAAACAAACACTGCGCATAGACTATGTCGAAAAATAAACCCTGGGCATAGACTATGTCGAAAAATAAACCCTGCGCATAGACTATGTCGAAAAATAAACACTGCGCATAGACTATGTCGAAAAACAAACAACGCGCGATAGGCTTTTGTCGAAAAACAAACACTGCACATAGACTATGTCGAAAAATAAACACCGCGCATAGACATGTCAAAAAATAAACACTGTGCATAGACTATGTTGAAAAATAAACCCTGCCATAGACCAATGATCGAATAAAACAAACCACCTGCGCAGAGGCTATGTCGAAAAAACAAACACTGCAGCATAGACTATGTCGAAAACAAATCACTGCGCAAACTAAATGGTAGGAAAACAATCCACACGCGCATAAAGGTACTGTCGAAAAACAAACACTGCGCATAGACTATGTCGAAAAATAAACCCTGGGGGGCATAGACTATGTTGAAAAATAAACCCTGCGCATAGACTATGTCGAAAAATAAACACTGCACATAGACTATGTCGAAAAGACAACACCGCGCATAGGTATGTCGAATAAACAATCACTCGCGCACAAGACTATGTCGGAAACAATCACCGCGCATAGGCTATATGTCGAAAAACAAACACTGCACATAGACTATGTCGAAAACCAAACACTGCGCATAGACTATGCTCGGAAAACAGATCACCGCGCATAGGCTATGTCGAATCAAACAAACACACTGCGCATAGACTAGTGTCGAAGAAATTAAACCCGTGGGTGCATAGAATATGTTGAAAAAAAAACCTGCGCAAGACCCATCGTCGAAAAATAAACCTGCACATAGATATTCGAAACAGTCGAAAAACAAAACACGCTATTCGCGCATAGGTAATGTCGAAAACAATGCACTCGCGCAACAGACTATGTTCGGAAAACAATCACTCGCGCATAGGCTATGTCGAAAAACAAACACTGGGCATAGGCTATGTGGAAAAACAATCACTATGCGGCACAGACTATGTCGGAAAACAATCACCGCGCATAGGCTATGTCGAAAAACAAACACTGCGCATAGACTATGTCGAAAAATAAACCCTGGGGGGCATAGACTATGTCGAAAAATAAACCCTGCGCATGGACTATGTCGAAAAATAAACACTGCACATAGACTATGTCGAAAAACAAACACCGCGCATAGGCTATGTCGAAAAACAATCACTGCGCACAGACTATGTCGGAAAACAATCACCGCGCATATGCTATGTCGAAAAACAAACACTGAGCATAGACTATGTCGAAAAACAATCACTGCGCACAGACTATGTCGGAAAATAATCACCGCGCATGAGACTATGTCGAAAAATAACACTGCGCATAGACTATGTCGAAAAAATATAAAACCCTGGGGGCATAGACTAGTCGAAAAATAAACCTGGGCATTGAGACTATGTGAAAAATAACATGCGCAATAGACCTTTTGGTCGAAAAACAAACACCGGGATGGGCTATGTCGAAAGAACAATCACTGCGGCCCAGGACTATGTCGGTAAACAATCACCGCGCATAGGCTATGTCGAAAAAAAACCACTGCGCATAGACTATGTCGAAAAATAAACCCAGTGCATAGACTATGTCGAAAAACAACCACCGCGCATAGGCTATGTCGAAAAACAAACACTGCACATAGACTATGTCGAAAAATAAACACCATGCATAGACTATGTCGAAAAATAAACCCTGCGCATACAAAATGTAGAATGTATAAGAAAAATATCGAATGCGCAATGACTATGTCGAAAAATAACCACTACGCAAGCAAAATGTCGAATTTGAGAAAATTATCGAATTTATATAAAAAAGTATCGAATGCATAAGAAAAATATCGAATGCGCACTGTCTATGTCGAAATTATTTTAAAGTCTTTTAAATATTATTAAGTAAACACGTGGCTTTATACCGACTTCAAGTTAAAAAAATGTTAAGACACCTTTATCAGAAATCAACAAAAAAACAAAAAAAATTTCTAGTAAATCTTTCAATCAATAATTATATATAATTGATACGCAGAACATATGGAAATAAATCGCGCTTGAATATGCCTGTCTAGTCTCAAACTCGATGCAAGAAAAAACTTTAAGTTTGCCTTTCATAAGGTTTACACAAATTTGAACAAATTTACAAAAAATTGATTCTTTTAAAATATTGAAAATTTCAAAAACTTCAAAAATTAACTAGCAATTTCAAAAATTGCAAACATTAACTAACAATTTCAAAAATTATTAAAATTGTATCTATGCAAGTAGAATATTTACAGATACAACCCTAATACCAACGTAGTTATTATATTCGAGTTAAGAATAATAAATTTACGACTGTTAACCTTTGAATTGATATAATGTTATGGTTTCAATGCAGTAAAATATTAATAAATTGGAAATTATCAACCATAGTAAAAGGAACGTAAACAACTTACTTGTTGACAAACTGAAACTTCTTATCCAATTAGTCCAAATTTAGGATTTGAAATTGTTAGTTTCAACACCGGTGTAATTAGAGTTAATACCACCGGCCTCTTAGTATAGGTAGTAAATAATTCCTTTACGCATCGATTGACTATTAATTTACGGAAGATAAAGTTGACGTTGAAGTTTAAGCGTTAGTTTAAATTAAAAAATAAAAAAGCGTTACAGAGCACTTGATGAAGTTACACTTTTAATCACGGTTTTAAGGCCTTAGTGATCATACATTTAACACTTTTTATTAGCTACCACTTAACAAAAGAGGAAGGAGTTCTATTTAAAGCATCCACTTCCTTAGAACGATAGAATTAGTAAACTTTTTTCAGGCCAAGTTTCAAGTCAGGCGACTTGACTAGTACAAGGTCGAAAACGTAACAATAGCTTTGATTTGAATAATCCAGCATATCAACTCAGCTTTTAAGTTGCTCAAAAGTGTTTCGTTCATGATCCAAGATTTACAATTAAAAAAACACATAACAATCCTTTTTAAGGATAAATATAGATTTGGCAAAGAGTTAATATTGAAATGCATACGAATTTGAGACCAAAAGCATATTCAAGCGCAAACTTTTCTTTACGAAATATTTAAGCTCTCGATTCGCATTCCAATTTTAATAATATGATATCTATATGATATATATATATATATAATTATATATATATTATGAATAATAATATAGTATATAATATATATATAGTTATATATATATATTATATATATATATATATAATATAATATATATATACTATATATTATATATTATATTATATAATAGGACTTGGACTTTTACATGACTGAAAGAAAATTATCATCGGAAAGGTTTACACCCTTGGATATTCATACTGCTTTAAAAAAATATATAAATTTAATTTATTTTTTGGATAATAAAACAATTTCCTCTTTTTGAGCTTCACCGTTCCTTTTATGTTTTAATATAGTAAGTACATATAATATATATTATTAATATATATATATATATATTATATATATATATATATATATATATATATAATATATATAATATATATAATAATTAATATATATATATATATATAATATATATATATATATATAGATAGATGGTCAGATTTTTTAAATGCTCACAGTATGTAACTAGAGAACGCATGTCACTAACAGTAATAACAAGATTATATATTTGGACTCAGCGCCGAAAATTCTAACAGGGTGGGAATTTAAACTTTTTTTTTTCTTTTTTTTTTTTGGCTATACATCTGAAATATTTTATATAAATTATTCCCCCCATTTAGGGGCTCGAGCCGGCGGGACAGAGGGGGGGACGTTCATACCCGGAGGGATGGTCGTGAAACCCCGCGACAACCCAAACAAAGAGCGGGGGATTCCGGAGACCTCCCGAAGGGGGATTAGTCCCCCCCGTGTCCACCGGGAGGCCGAGAGACCGACCTCTGCCATCTTTGCGTACCCTTGGTATTCCTTTAGTTAAAAAAAAAAGATAATTTTAACTCCAAATAACACTTTGGTATTTACTTTAAAAAGGAATACCATAAGGGTAACCGCAAGAGGCAGGAGTCGGGGTCTCTCGGCCTTCCCGGTGGACGACGGGGGGGACTAATCCCCCCTCCGGGGATGGTCTCCGGAACCCCGCTCTTTGGTCTTTGGGTGTCGCGGGGGTCCCTCCGCCCCACGGGGTATGGAAAACTTCCCCCCTCTGTCCCCGTCGGCTCGAGCCCCTAAATGGGGGTAATATATTTAAAAAATATTTTCGATGAATAAGCCCAAAAAAAAAAAAAAAAAAAAGAAAAAAAGAAAAAAAAGTTAAATCCACCCTTAGAATTTTCGGCTGATTCCAAATATTTAATTTGTTTTTATGTAGGACCTGCCGTTCTCTAGTTACATACCTGTGAGCATTAAAAAATCTGACCATCTATAAATATATATATATATATAATATATATAGTATATATATATATATATATTATATATATATATATATAATATATATTATATAATATATATATTATTATATATATAATAATATAATATATATATATTATATATATATAATATATATATATACTATATATAATATATATATAATTAATTATATTATTAATAATAATATTTAGAACAAAATATTTTTCTTCTGCTGAAACTTCCTGATATCTAATTTCTCTATATTGCATATTTACTATATAGTATATATAGACTTACTATATTAAAACAATAAATAAAGGAACGGTGAAGCGTCAAAAAGAGGAAATTGTTTTATTATCGAAATAAATAATTTTTATTTTTTATAAGCAGTATAATATCAAGGTGTAAACCTTTCCGATGAAAATTTATTTTCAGTCATGTAAAAGGTCCAAGTCCTATAATATATATATATATATATCTTATATATATATATATATATTATATATTATATATATATATATATTATATATATATATATAATATAATAATATAATATTATATATATATGATATAATATATATATAAATAATAATATAATATATTATATATATATATATATATATATATATATATATATATTAATATATATATTATATAATATATATATATATAATATATTATAATATATATATATATAATATATATATAATGGTGAAGGTCTACCATAAGAAAGGAAAAAACTATAGAACTTTAGAGAAAGTTTATTTAGAAGTAAAGTTTACTATATAGTTTAATTGGGTTAGAACATGAAAGCAATGTTATTTTAATTTTTTTTTTTTTTTTTTTTTTTATATTTTAGTATAATTACTTCCAGAGACGCATGCTTTGTCGTGGTACTTTTTAGATCGTGCAACATTTTTTAATGGTTTGCGAGTTTAATATTTTTTTTATTTTTTTAAAATCTAATGGGAACCCCAACGGGTATACCTGCACCGTGGCAGGAGTCGGGTCTTCTCGGCCTTTCCGGGGAACGACAGGGTAGAACTATTTCCCCCCTCCGGGAGGGTCTCCGGAACCCGCTCTTTGGTATTTTGGGTGTCGCGGGGTTCCTCCGCCCCTCTCCTACGGGGTATGGAAAACGTCCCCCCTCTGTTCCCGCGCCTCGCAGCCCCCTAACTTGGCCGTGTATAAATTACTGTATATCTATAAAGTATTTACACGTGCCAAGTAGGGGGCTCGAGCCAACGGGGAACAGAAGGGGGACGTTTTCCATACCCGTGGGGGGGGGCGGAGGACCCCCCGTGACCACCAAATACCAAAGAGCGGGGGTTCCGGAGACACTCCCCGGAGGGGGGAATAGTCCTACCCTGTCGTTCCCGGAAGGCCGAGAGACCCCGACAACTGCCATAGGTGCTGTATATCCCTGGGGGTTCCTTATTAAGAAAAAATTAAATATTATAACTCCGCAACCATTAAAAAATGTTTGCATCGATCTAAAAAGACCACGACAAAGCATTGCGTCTCTAGAAGTAATTATATAAACAATACATTTTTTTTTTTTTTTTTAAATACACTGCTTTTCATGTTCTACATATACATAGTAAAC